>CAWUFW010020806.1:0-140243 GCA_963921515.1 Calotriton arnoldi
GAGCAATGTCTGTGACTACGACTCCCATCATGCTATTGCCTCCACCCCCCTTCCCAGCATGCCCATGCTTCCTTCCTTTTGACTCTGCTTCCTGTGGGGTGGGCTGGCTGTGCTGACAGGATGGCTGGGAGTGTTGTCCTGGCAGTTGTTTGGCTAAGAGTCCCAAGAGTGTCCCTGTGCTTCACACAACATAACCCAGGGTGGTGGTGCTTTGTGGGATCTTGTGTTAGGATGGAGGGCATTGCATTCTACCAGGTGGGTACTGTGGAGTTTGTGTTGGGGGTGTGAGGGGAGGTGCTGGTGACTATAGTCAGTGCTGCAAGTCCCCCTTCCCACCCAGCCAGCCAGATATCCCACCATGGAACTGTGCTTGCATTGCAGGGAGTGGAAGTTGTCTCTCAGGATGTCAGTCAGTGGTGTCCTGCTGTTTGTTGGTGCACAGTTGGCAGCAGGGCCTTGTGCTCCCCACAGCAGTAGCCAGTGTCAGCCATCTTGTGAGTCCTTCTCCACTCCCTGTGATGTGAGCATGGTTCAGGGTGGTGTTGATGGGCCAGTTGTGAGGCTGAGCAATGTCTGTGACTACGACTCCCATCATGCTATTGCCCTCCACCCCCTTCCCAGCATGCCCATGCTTCCTTCCTTTGACTCTGCTTCCCTGTGGGGTGGGCTGGCTGTGCTGACAGGATGGCTGGGAGTGTTGTCCTGGCAGTTGTTTGGCTAAGAGTCCCAAGAGTGTCCCTGTGCTTCACACAACATAACCTCAGGTGGTGGTGCTTTGTGGGATCTTGTGTTAGGGATGGGAGGGCATTGCATTCTACCAGGTGGGTACTGTGGAGTTTGTGTTGGGGGGGTGTGAGGGGAGGTGCTGGTGACTATAGTCAGTGCTGCAAGTCCCCCTTCCCACCCAGCCAGCCAGATATCCCACCATGGAACGTGCTTGCATTGCAGGGAGTGGAAGTTGTCTCTCAGGATGTCAGTCAGTGGTGTCCTGCTGTTTGTTGGTGCACAGTTGGCAGCAGGGCCTTGTGCTCCCCACAGCAGTAGCCAGTGTCAGCCATCTTGTGAGTCCTTCTCCACTCCCTGTGATGTGAGCATGGTTCAGGGTGGTGTTGATGGGCCAGTTGTGAGGCTGAGCAATGTCTGTGAGTACGACTCCCATCATGCTATTGCCTCCACCCCCCTTCCCAGCATGCCCATGCTTCCTTCCTTTGACTCTGCTTCCCTGTGGGGTGGGCTGGCTGTGCTGACAGGATGGCTGGGAGTGTTGTCCTGGCAGTTGTTTGGCTAAGAGTCCCAAGAGTGTCCCTGTGCTTCACACAACATAACCCTGGGTGGTGGTGCTTTGTGGGATCTTGTGTTAGGATGGAGGGCATTGCATTCTACCAGGTGGGTACTGTGGAGTTTGTGTTGGGGGTGTGAGGAGGAGGTGCTGGTGACTATAGTCAGTGCTGCAAGTCCCCCTTCCCACCCAGCCAGCCAGATATCCCACCATGGAACGTGCTTGCATTGCAGGAGTGTAAGTTGTCTCTCAGGATGTCAGTCAGTGGTGTCCTGCTGTTTGTTGGTGCACAGTTGGCAGCAGGGCCTTGTGCTCCCCACAGCAGTAGCCAGTGTCAGCCATCTTGTGAGTCCTTCTCCACTCCCTGTGATGTGAGCATGGTTCAGGGTGGTGTTGATGGGCCAGTTGTGAGGTTGAGCAATGTCTGTGAGTACGACTCCCATCATGCTATTGCCTCCACCCCCTTCCCAGCATGCCCATGCTTCCTTCCCTTTGACTCTGCTTCCTGTGGGGTGGGGCTGGCTGTGCTGACAGGATGGCTGGGAGTGTTGTCCTGGCAGTTGTTTGGCTAAGAGTCCCAAGAGTGTCCATGTGCTTCACACAACATAACCCTGGGTGGTGGTGCTTTATGGGATCTTGTGTTAGGATGGAGGGCATTGCATTCTACCAGGTGGGTACTGTGGAGTTTGTGTTGGGGGTGTGAGGGGGAGGTGCTGGTGACTATAGTCAGTGCTGCAAGTCCCCCTTCCCACCCAGCCAGCCAGATATCCCACCATGGAACGTGCTTGCATTGCAGGAGTGGAAGTTGTCTCTCAGGATGTCAGTCAGTGGTGTCCTGCTGTTTGTTGGTGCACAGTTGGCAGCAGGGCCTTGTGCTCCCCACAGCAGTAGCCAGTGTCAGCCATCTTGTGAGTCCTTCTCCACTCCCTGTGATGTGAGCATGGTTCAGGGTGGTGTTGATGGGCCAGTTGTGAGGCTGAGCAATGTCTGTGACTACGACTCCCATCATGCTATTGCCTCCACCCCCTTCCCAGCATGCCCATGCTTCCTTCCTTTTGACTCTGCTTCCCTGTGGGGTGGGCTGGCTGTGCTGACAGGATGGCTGGGAGTGTTGTCCTGGCAGTTGTTTGGCTAAGAGTCCCAAGAGTGTCCCTGTGCTTCACACAACATAACCCTGGGTGGTGGTGCTTTGTGGGACCTTGTGTTAGGATGGAGGGCATTGCATTCTACCAGGTGGGTACTGTGGAGTTTGTGTTGGGGGTGTGAGGGGAGGTGCTGGTGACTATAGTCAGTGCTGCAAGTCCCCCTTCCCACCCAGCCAGCCAGATATCCCACCATGGAACGTGCTTGCATTGCAGGGAGTGGAAGTTGTCTCTCAGGATGTCAGTCAGTGGTGTCCTGCTGTTTGTTGGTGCACAGTTGGCAGCAGGGCCTTGTGCTCCCCACAGCAGTAGCCAGTGTCAGCCATCTTGTGAGTCCTTCTCCACTCCCTGTGATGTGAGCATGGTTCAGGGTGGTGTTGATGGGCCAGTTGTGAGGCTGAGCAATGTCTGTGACTACGACTCCCATCATGCTATTGCCTCCACCCCCTTCCCAGCATGCCCATGCTTCCTTCCTTTTGACTCTGCTTCCCTGTGGGGTGGGCTGGCTGTGCTGACAGGATGGCTGGGAGTGTTGTCCTGGCAGTTGTTTGGCTAAGAGTCCCAAGAGTGTCCCTGTGCTTCACACAACATAACCCAGGGTGGTGGTGCTTGTGGGATCTTGTGTTAGGATGGAGGGCATTGCATTCTACCAGGTGGGTACTGTGGAGTTTGTGTTGGGGGTGTGAGGGAGGTGCTGGTGACTATAGTCAGTGCTGCAAGTCCCCCTTCCCACCCAGCCAGCCAGATATCCCACCATGGAACGTGCTTGCATTGCAGGGAGTGTAAGTTGTCTCTCAGGATGTCAGTCAGTGGTGTCCTGCTGTTTGTTGGTGCACAGTTGGCAGCAGGGCCTTGTGCTCCCCACAGCAGTAGCCAGTGTCAGCCATCTTGTGAGTCCTTCTCCACTCCCTGTGATGTGAGCATGGTTCAGGGTGGTGTTGATGGGCCAGTTGTGAGGCTGAGCAATGTCTGTGACTACGACTCCCATCATGCTATTGCCTCCACCCCCTTCCCAGCATGCCCATGCTTCCTTCCTTTGACTCTGCTTCCCTGTGGGGTGGGCTGGCTGTGCTGACAGGATGGCTGGGAGTGTTGTCCTGGCAGTTGTTTGGCTAAGAGTCCCAAGAGTGTCCCTGTGCTTCACACAACATAACCCTGGGTGGTGGTGCTTTGTGGGATCTTGTGTTAGGATGGAGGGCATTGCATTCTACCAGGTGGGTACTGTGGAGTTTGTGTTGGGGGTGTGAGGGGAGGTGCTGGTGACTATAGTCAGTGCTGCAAGTCCCCCTTCCCACCCAGCCAGCCAGATATCCCACCATGGAACGTGCTTGCATTGCAGGGAGTGGAAGTTGTCTCTCAGGATGTCAGTCAGTGGTGTCCTGCTGTTTGTTGGTGCACAGTTGGCAGCAGGGCCTTGTGCTCCCACAGCAGTAGCCAGTGTCAGCCATCTTGTGAGTCCTTCTCCACTCCCTGTGATGTGAGCATGGTTCAGGGTGGTGTTGATGGGCCAGTTGTGAGGCTGAGCAATGTCTGTGACTACGACTCCCATCATGCTATTGCCTCCACCCCCTTCCCAGCATGCCCATGCTTCCTTCCTTTTGACTCTGCTTCCCTGTGGGGTGGGCTGGCTGTGCTGACAGGATGGCTGGGAGTGTTGTCCTGGCAGTTGTTTGGCTAAGAGTCCCAAGAGTGTCCCTGTGCTTCACACAACATAACCCAGGGTGGTGGTGCTTTGTGGGATCTTGTGTTAGGATGGAGGGCATTGCATTCTACCAGGTGGGTACTGTGGAGTTTGTGTTGGGGGGTGTGAGGGGAGGTGCTGGTGACTATAGTCAGTGCTGCAAGTCCCCCTTCCCACCCAGCCAGCCAGATATCCCACCATGGAACGTGCTTGCATTGCAGGGAGTGTAAGTTGTCTCTCAGGATGTCAGTCAGTGGTGTCCTGCTGTTTGTTGGTGCACAGTTGGCAGCAGGGCCTTGTGCTCCCCACAGCAGTAGCCAGTGTCAGCCATCTTGTGAGTCCTTCTCCACTCCCTGTGATGTGAGCATGGTTCAGGGTGGTGTTGATGGGCCAGTTGTGAGGCTGAGCAATGTCTGTGACTACGACTCCCATCATGCTATTGCCTCCACCCCCTTCCCAGCATGCCCATGCTTCCTTCCTTTTGACTCTGCTTCCCTGTGGGGTGGGCTGGCTGTGCTGACAGGATGGCTGGGAGTGTTGTCCTGGCAGTTGTTTGGCTAAGAGTCCCAAGAGTGTCCCTGTGCTTCACACAACATAACCCAGGGTGGTGGTGCTTTGTGGGATCTTGTGTTAGGATGGAGGGCATTGCATTCTACCAGGTGGGTACTGTGGAGTTTGTGTTGGGGGGTGTGAGGGGAGGTGCTGGTGACTATAGTCAGTGCTGCAAGTCCCCCTTCCCACCCAGCCAGCCAGATATCCCACCATGGAACGTGCTTGCATTGCAGGGAGTGTAAGTTGTCTCTCAGGATGTCAGTCAGTGGTGTCCTGCTGTTTGTTGGTGCACAGTTGGCAGCAGGGCCTTGTGCTCCCCACAGCAGTAGCCAGTGTCAGCCATCTTGTGAGTCCTTCTCCACTCCCTGTGATGTGAGCATGGTTCAGGGTGGTGTTGATGGGCCAGTTGTGAGGCTGAGCAATGTCTGTGACTACGACTCCCATCATGCTATTGCCTCCACCCCCCTTCCCAGCATGCCCATGCTTCCTTCCTTTGACTCTGCTTCCCTGTGGGGTGGGCTGGCTGTGCTGACAGGATGGCTGGGAGTGTTGTCCTGGCAGTTGTTTGGCTAAGAGTCCCAAGAGTGTCCCTGTGCTTCACACAACATAACCCAGGGTGGTGGTGCTTGTGGGATCTTGTGTTAGGATGGAGGGCATTGCATTCTACCAGGTGGGTACTGTGGAGTTTGTGTTGGGAGGGTGTGAGGGGAGGTGCTGGTGACTATAGTCAGTGCTGCAAGTCCCCCTTCCCACCCAGCCAGCCAGATATCCCACCATGGAACGTGCTTGCATTGCAGGGAGTGGAAGTTGTCTCTCAGGATGTCAGTCAGTGGTGTCCTGCTGTTTGTTGGTGCACAGTTGGCAGCAGGGCCTTGTGCTCCCCACAGCAGTAGCCAGTGTCAGCCATCTTGTGAGTCCTTCTCCACTCTCTGTGATGTGCGCATGGTTCATGGTGGTGTTGATGGGACAGTTGTGGGGGGGCAATATGTGTGACTGCGACTCCCATGATGCTATTGGCTACACTGACTTGGCCAGCATACACAGAATTCCTTCCTTTGAGTGGTCTTCACTGTGTGTTGGTGTTGTTGTGGTGGCTACATGTGTGGATGTGTTTGTTAGTTCTATTTGTGCCACTGCCTAGCTGTAGTTGTGGTTGTGTTTGTACATGTGTTGGCACAGTTGGATGTGACTTTTTTGATGGCATGTGTTGTGTTTCTCTGACTGACATACACATTTTGGGATGATTCTGTTCTGGTTGCTGTGTGATTGCTATGAGTGCATGGTTTGACTCTCCCCTTGACAGTGATGTGTGTGTGTTTTGTGGCAGTATATTGTGTACATTTGTTGTGTACTCACCAGGCTCTGGGATGTCCTCTAGTCCATATATGCTCACTGGCGGTAGGATGGCCCGCACCTTCTCCTCCCAGGGCCTGAGGTATATTGGCTTGGCAGGAGGGCCACTGCCGGTGTGTTGGCTGTTGATGTAGTCTTGCTTCAGCAGTTTCCGCACTCTCCTGCGCACGTCATACCACCTGTTCTGGATGTCGGTCTTTGTGCGCCGACATGGTGATTGGGCGTTCACCCTGTTGATGATCCTCTCCCACATCTTGGTTTTCTGCGACATGGGGGTCTGTTGGACCAATGTGCCAAACAGCTGTGGCTCTACCCTGAGGATCTCGTCTACCAGGACTTCCAATTCACAATCTAGGAACTTGTGATTCTTCTTGGGGGCATGGTGATGGGTGGTGATGGTGAGTGATGTGTGTGTTGGTGTGCAGGTGAGGGTGTGTGAGTGTGTGTTTTGCTGGGTGTATGTGAGGTAGGTATTTGTTGGTGTGCTGCTGGTGTGTGGCTTGTGTGAGGGATGAGCTGTGGGTGTGTGGTTGCTTTCTCTTGGGTGCTGGCAGTGGAATGGCATTTGCAAAGGCTCATGGTAGTGATTTGTGTCCTTTATATAGGTGGAGTTGTGGGTGTGTCTTTGTTCTCTGTCCCCACCCCCCCAGTATTTATTGGCTTGGTAATTGCTTGTTTGGCCTTTTTTTGGGTGATTTTTCCTTTGTGCTGTTTGTGTATGTTGGAAACGTTCTTGTGACCGAGTCGGACCCTGCATTGGTCTCGTACGGTGTTTTCCGTTTCGCTCACGCTGTGTTTGTGCAGTTTTCTATGCTGCGTACGCGTCGGTCGCGGTGTATTGTGTTGCTTCGGCTCGGTTTTGTATGCGTGTCGGTCGTCACGGCTTGTCCTCCGTCCGACTCCGCTCGTGGTTTTCGCGCCTTGCATCGCACTTTGCGGTTTGGAGTTGGCGTGTACGCTTCGGTCGGATTTGTTCCGGTGCGTGTCGGTCGGTTGGATTCGCGTGGTTTTTCCGGCCGGATTGCTATTTTCCGAGCGGCTCGGTCGGGTCGACTTGGTTTCGTGACGTGTCGGTCGGATTTATCGCGCCTTGCATCGTACTTGGCGTGTCGGGCGCCACGGGTACGTGTCGGTCGGTATTTTTTCCGGATCCGAGTCGGTCGGTGCTTTTTCCGGCCCGAATCGGAATCGACCCCTTAGTGTTTTTGAGGATGGAGCTTGAGCATGTAATTCGATTCATATTCATGGTTAGGAGGGTTGCCGGGATGATACCATCAAGGATATGTTTCTCAATGTCAAGCCATACAGGTGTGTATCCTACTGGAGCTGTCAGCCAATGAGAGCCCTGGTTTCCTTTTTAACGAAACTTATTACTGTAGCTTGAGTAAAGTTATCTGGAATTGGATCCCCTTCAAAAATTCCATTAAATAACGTTTTTAAAAAAACAGAAAGTTGGGGTGAAAAAATCTTATAAATCTCGGAAGGGATTCCATCTGGGCCACATGCTTTGGCTGCAGGAGATGAATTTATTGCCTGTATGACTTCGTCCAGAGAGATTTTTTTAATGTAATTAGTATTTGATCTCTTTTTAGTGGACCAAGCTAAGAATCTACCTATGTGATCGCTCTCCTCATATCTTTTCTGTAGTACTGAATCATGATGCAGAATTTCTTTAGCTACAAAAAATTCTTGTAAATTGGACTTGGCACCAGCAAGTTTAGTTTTACCTACTTGTGATGGCGTAGCAAGATATTCTGCTGTTGCGCTACTTAGCTCCTTCTCCAATTGGAGTCTTTGAATATTTTCTTTTTTCCTTTTGAAGGCCAAGTATGCAATCACCTCACCTCGAAAGAAAGCTTTTAAGGAATTCCAGACATTAAACGTAGAGGCGGTGTTAATATTTAGTTTCAGAAACTCCTCGAGCGACACGCGCATGTGTGAAACCCAATGTTCATCAACAAGGAGGGACTTATCAAATACCCATCTAGGCCTGATTTTTGATTGAGTTTTAACTTCAAATTTCACAGTAATCAAGGCATGATCCGAAAAAGGATTTTCATAAATCTCAGATTCAGTTTTTAAAAGAGAATGTGAAATCAAAAAGAAGTCAATCCAAGAGGAGGAATGAAATCTTCCTGAATGGCAAGTATACTGCCTTTTATCTGGGTATTCATTTCTCCAGCAATCTACTAGTGCAAAGTCCCTTAAAAGATCTTGATATAGCCTTTTAGACTTAGGCTTGGTTTGTGTTTTATTAGCCCGAGAACAATCTATAGCTGGATTGATCAATAGATTGAAATCACCCCCAGTACCAAATACCCGGACTGATTAGTTGCAAAATCATACAGGGACTGCAGGGATGCTGGGGAGTCCTCAATGGGGCCATAGTAGCTCACAAAGTTAAAAAGTTGGTCTGAGATCTTCATCTGTACCCAGAGCCACCTGGCATTATGATCTTTATGAACCATCTGTATCTCACACTGGAGATTCTTGGTTACTAAAATAGCCACCCCTCTAACAGCTGCATTATAGGAAGCATAGAATTCATATTGAATATAACCAGGAGGTCTATCTAAAGGGGAGCCCTCCTTATAGTGTGTCTCTTGAATGAGCATTATATCGGCCTGTATAGCTCTGAACCAAGCCATCATAGATCGTCTTTTAATTTTGTTATTGAAGCCGTTAACATTGCAGGACACAACATGTAACCTTTTAGTAAACATTCTTTTTCCTTTTTTTCCTTTTTCAATGAGAACTGTCTAATAATAAAGCAAGAAACAACAAATAATTTTTCATTGGTCTTTGAGCTTCTATACAAATGCTACTTGAAGTCGTTAACATTGCAGGACACAACATATAACCTTTTAGAAAACATTCTCTTTTTTTTTTTCATTTTTCTTCCTCTTCCCTTCCTTTCCTCCTTGTACAATAAAAGGCTGTCTAATAGTAAAGCAAGAAACAACAGATAATTTTTCATTGGTCTTTTGAGCTTCTATACAAATGCTACATTTTATTTTCTCTCCCGTGACCCTGCCACCCTCCCCTCCCAACCCACTGAAGTGACCCCCCACCCCACCAACCCTCAGGCCCCCTTGACCTTGGAACCCCTGCCCGTCTAGGGATCCCTGGGTGCCCCTCCCTTCATAAGTGATCCTCCTCCCCCCTCCCTCCGTGACCCTATCCACCCCTTCTTCTCCCTAAGTTGGGGTGCAGTGACATGGCACCCAAGGCGATTGGGCGGGCGGCTAACATTCTTCAAAGAAAAGGGAAGGGGAAAAAAGAGGAGAGAAAAAAAAAAAAAAAAAAAAGAAAGAAAAGGGGAAAAAAAAGAGAGAAGAGAAAACCTATTTAAATCTACTCCTGTCTAAAGCCATCTATAGCTCAAAAAAAACAAGAAGTAGAAAACATTAACCCTTATTCACATCCCCTGCATGTCTAGATCCACTACTGTCTATAACCATCTATAGATCAGAGAAGAGAGAAAAGAGCAGAAAAGACTGGAAACAAAAAGCACTAGCCCTTATTTTCATCCCCTACATATTGTAGGGACCGTAGGAACTCCTGAGCTGTTTCAACCGATTGGAAAATCCTGACACGCCCTTTATTTAAAACTTTCAGTTTAGATTGCTGGATTATACCCGCCGGGGCCCCTAACTGTTGAAAGGAATTAATCATGCCTCTGAACTCTTTTCTTCTCCGTGCTGAGAAGGCTGACATATCTGAAAAATTTTTGAATGAAAAGTTATCAGAGGTCTGAAATCCTTTCTCTTGGATGGCACGCGCCAGAATCTTGTCCTTAATTCTGAAGTCACCAAAATTTGCAATAATAGTTCTTGGATATTTAGCGTTAGGATACTGAACCGCCGGGACACGGTGAGCTCTGGTGATAGTAAAATCGGTCCCTTCAGTTGCCATTTCAGGACAGATATATTTAGAGATAAGATCCAAAACAACTTCCACCACAGGTCGGCCATTTTCACTGCCCTCAGGGACTCCTATAAAGCGAAGATTACATCTTCGTGATCGATTTTCTGCATCATCCACTTTAATTTGGAGGCTGATAAGTTCGGATTGCAATTTTGAGATCTGACTTGTCTGTTCAGGCATATTATCTTCAAGATCTGACACCCGTTGTTCTATATCGGTGATACGTGATGCTAGTTGCTGGATGTCAGAATGTATCGACCCCAGCTGAGATTCGATTTTCTTTTGTGCTTCCCCTTGAGAAATTTGCATATTCTGAAGTTCTGTCAGTATCTGCTGCAGTAGAACCTGTGACGTAGCCTCCACTGCTCCTGGATTTTCCAGCGTCATAGATTGAACAGTCGCTGGACTTAAGGAAATCTCCTCCATTGGGGATTCACCTGGAGCTTCAATAGCAGTAGTGAAAGGAGAAGTACTGGGGAGCTCAACTATTGACTCTTCCCCCGAGAAGCCTGCTGCATGATTGTCGAGAGTAAGGCCTTGTTTCGACACTGTAGAGTTGGCAATGTTTGAATGAGTCTTCATGCCAATACCTGCAAATAACGAATAAGTTCCCTGTTGCATCTCTCTTGGGGGCAATTTCATTACAGGTATGACATTTGATGCCGATGCGCTGGCTTCTAGACTTGGAGGGGAGTCCTGGTCTGCTACATGTGGAGGATCAAAAGGCTTTTAGTAGCTGTAAGACTCCAGGACGCTGCTAAATTGTGAGCCTCCTGCTCACTGGGTTTCTTGGAGAACAAGTTCTCTTTGGGTGAGACACATTTAGATTTCCCGTTTGACAACCCGGAGTCCATCTCTTTTATGGATGTGGTTCTACTGCGTGTTTTTGCGGCCCGTGTAGAATTGGCCACTAGTCGGGGTTTAATAGTGCTCTCTCTCGAGATTCTTTTCATGACTTTTTGCTGAAAACACTGGAAGAGGACAGCCTCAGGGGAGGGATGAACCAGAGCCTAGCTAAGCTACCTCCGCGTCCACTGCCCTAACGGCTATCCCCCGTATATTACTTTCACAATAGCAGTGAACCAATTAGATTTAAATTTAGAAAGTCTTGAAAAAAGGGAGACCGGGAAATAGAGTCAAGGCTGGAAAGAAAAAAAAAGAAAAAAAAAATACCTTGGGTGCCTGAAAAATTCTCCAAATCTCCTGATCAGCAATATTGCCGTGCGAGAGGAATTGCCAACTGCTATTCCCAGGGAAGCCAGTAGAGCAGAACTAAAATGCAAGAAGCAGCAGTTCACTGAATAGTGATCGTCCCGTTCTATTTCCTGCCTCCTGCCGTTCCAACTGCAGACTTCTTTCGAAAGCAAGACCTCAGTCCAAGCCCTCTCCCCGAGGCTAGGAGCAAGTATACTGCAACAATGTAACAATGAAGCACCACCACAAATCCGTCCTTTTCTCAAGCGCCACGTAAGTCCAGCACGAGGGAAAGACCTGTTTTCCTTTTATTGCCAGCCTCGAATTAGTGCGCTGCAATATTGTAGCATTCCCCGCGAACTTGCCGTGCATCGAGACGCCGCGGGGGAAAAGAAGTCAAACCCGCTCCTCCTTTCAAACCAGCAAAGAGCGGAATGCCATAAGCCGCCCAGTCCGCCTTGCCTCGCCTCTCTTTCACTCGCGGAGCATAACGAGGTGCAACGAGATACCGCAGGGGAGAGAAATCAGATCCGTTCCTCCTTCCAAGCCAGCAAAGAGCCGCCCAACCCGCCTTGCCTTCACTCGCGGAGCATGACGGGAGCTCCGAGAGAAAATAAACATGTTAGGGTTCAGGTCACTAATTTTCGAATTTAAAGGCAGGAGAGCTTCAGGTAAATTGTATGTTGCAGATGATGGGCCGTCTGTATTGGAATGGAGGGATCAACGTTCTCTCAACATTATTCTTGATCCCAATAGCCCAGAACAAGTTTTGGTTACAGGTGATTCTGAAGAAACAAAAAATGGGTTTTGAAGGATTATCCCAGTGTGTTCAATGGGAAAATTGGGAAACTTGAAGGTTTTTCCCATAAGATTCGCCTGAAGCCAAATGCTATTCCTAAAATTCATAAAGTACGTCATGTCCCTTTGATTGTTAGGCAAGAGGTTAAGGATGAATTGAAAAAGCTACAAGATGCCAACATAATAGAACCCTTTGAAGCTTCGGAATGGGTTTCACCCATTGTTATAGCCAGACGTGCCAATGGAAAAATCAGGATGTGTATTGATTTGGAGATTTTTAAATGACAACATTATTGTGGATCAATTTCCGTTACCTAGGATTGAGGAAATGTTATTATTAACGAAGGGATGCCAAATGGTTTTCTACCATTGATTTATCGTGTGCTTATCACCAGGTATCCTTACATCCTTCTTCTAGATCACTTACTGCCTTTTGCACACCATTTGGGTGTTTTCAGTTTAGACGGATGCCCTTTGGCCTTGCATCTGCTGCAGCAGTGTTCCAAAGATTGATGTCAGAGCTTTTGGAGATATGAAAGGTGTCATTTTTTCAAGATGATATACTGGTTATGGGTTCCAGTAAAAAATCCATGATGAACGACTTAAAAATGTAATGGATATTCTTCAATGCAAAGGGGTAACAGCAGAAATTTCCAAGTGTAAATTTGCAGAAAGGAAGGTCACTTATTTGGGTCATGAAATCAGTGACACTGGTATTAGACCTAAGACCAGTTTAATTAAGGCTATCATTGAAGCACCTGCACCTAAATCTAAAGATGATTTAAGATCTTTTTAGGTCTAGCGGAATTTTACGCTAAATTTGTCAAAAAATTTTCAGAGAAAACTTATAGTATGAGATCTTTACTAAAAACAAAGTACAATTTATTTGGGATGATTCGTGTCAGTTGTCTTTTCAGAATATCAAAGAAATCAATTAGCTAGCACCCGATTTACAAGGTTTTGATCCTTCAGCCAATACCATTGTCACCACCGACGCTAGCGGTAGAGGGATAGGAAGTGTCCTTACTCAAATTGATGACAAGAACAAAGAAGTAGTAATAGCATTTGCTTCCGTTCTCTTACTCCTACAGAGGAAAAGTATTCTGTAATAGAACGAGAGACCTTAGCATGTGTATGGGCACTTGAACACTTTAGAAAAATTTTATGGGGCAGAAAATTTACGTTACGAAGTGACCATAAACCACTTACCAAACTTCTTACTACAGAAGGTCTGATCAATGCTACTGCAAGAATTGCAAGGCTATCTATGAGACTACAGGACTTCATGTATGATATCCAATATGTTCCTGGTGCTAAAAACATTACTGCTGATTTTCTTAGTAGGATGGCTTTACCTTTGATGGAAATCGATAACAATCCTTGGAATGAGTATTCTGTTGCTAGTGTGTCTACAATTGGAGTATTTGACAGTTTCACTAAAGATTAATGGTTCAATGCTGAAAGTGATGATGGAATTTTGTTACTAATGGTTGGATTGGTATGGAAAAAAGATGTGTCAAGGATGAATTTAGAGGATTTTGGGAGGTCCGTAATGAATTGAGTGTCTCTAATTCTTTAATTCTTCGTGGAGACAAAGTGAGTCCTCCTATTAACTTACGTGAAAAGATTATCAACTTATGTCATGAAGGCCATTCAGGGATTACACGTACCAAATTAAGGCTCAAGGAATTGTATTGGTGGCCCAAAGTGGACATGGAAATTGAAAGATTTGTTAGATCATGTATCAAATGTGAGATATCTGATAAATCTTTAAAAACTCTTAATCCGCCTTTAAGTTCGTTAGGGTGTCCCAAGTTACCATGGGAGGTAGTTGCATTAGACATCATGGGGCCTATCACTTGGCAGGATGGCTATTGCAAGCATATCTTGGTTCTTGTAGACACTTTTTCAAGGTGGTTGGAGTTGAAGGTTGTACAGTGTGTCAATACTAGAACTGTTATTTCATTTCTTGATAATATTTTTTTAAGAGAGGGTTTTCCAGCTGTTATCTTATCAGATAATGGTGTCCAGTTCAAGTCAAATGAAATTAGAAATTATCTCAAAGCAGCTGGAATTCAGCAACGTTTTACTGCTTTATATCATCCCTCAGGTAATGGTATTGTTGAAAGGGTGAACCGCAGTATTAAAGGTATTATACAACTTGCAAATAAAAGTAGTATTTCTTGGGATATTGAGTTAAATAAAATGATTTGGGCGTATAGGAATACCATCCATGGTTCTGTTGGTGTGAGCCCATTTTCGTTAATGAGAGGTAGAAGTCCCTCATTCTAAAATCAATCCTGGTTGGATGAAAAGAAGTGAGATGATTGAATTTGATATTGATGAAGTTAAAAGACACATTACAGAATCTCAAGGAAAAAATAAAAAGTATTATGACAAAAAACATGGCACTAGAGAAACCATGCTTTGCACTGGAGACTGGGTCCGGATTAAATGTGGAAGGATAACAAGGAAAGGTGAAAGTAGATTTAGTGAACCTAGAAAAGTTGTCAAGGTTATGAAAAATACTGCCTTACTGCATAATGGTGAAGTTTGGCATTTTAGTCGTTTAGCTCCTGTAAAAAACACTAATTATCAAGAGGAGCAAAGTAGTGCCAATGTAAGGAATTTTTGGTGGTTAGAAGCATCTCAATTTCCTTTAAATCTTAGCAATGATAATTATGGTATCAATGAACCAGAAATGAGTGCAGAAGCTTCTTTATCTACCACTAATTCTGACTGTTCCAATGAAGTTTTTTCTCCTATCATCAATTCTGATGTGGTTTCTTTACCTTCTACCAGTTTGGAC
Source organism: Calotriton arnoldi (assembly GCA_963921515.1). NCBI lineage: Eukaryota > Metazoa > Chordata > Amphibia > Caudata > Salamandridae > Calotriton > Calotriton arnoldi. The sequence goes on from CAWUFW010020806.1 coordinate 14,736, forward strand.
AATGCTGATTTAAATGCTAGTGATAACAAAATTGTTAAAACATCTAAAGGACGTGTTGTTAAAAGGCCAAAGAAGTTAGAATTGTATGATTGTAAATAGTTTTTTTTTTTTCTCTCATTATTAATTTTGGGAGGGGATTGTGTAGTATTGTAAGGTAATGTTATGTCATGTATTATAGGGTTAAGTTAGAACTTTGTCCCCATCATATTCTAGAATGGATTCCCTCTTTGTTGGAATTGAGAATGTTATATCATTAAGCTGTTGGTACCTACAAGGAAGGACGCTGTGCAGGGGTTTGGAAATAAACTTCACTTTTACTTCAATACTTTATCCTGCTCTTCATTTGGATTATACTACATCGTGCTCTGTCAGCCAGGCTTTTAGGGTGATTGTTACACTCATGGGCGATGATCTAGGGCCTGGAAGGATCCCCGAGCTGTTGGTGGCCAGATGCCCTCCATGCTTGTTATCCCGGTTGCCTCAACGCTCCTGAGACCTTGAGAATAGTTTACTGCGCCTTGGCCAGCTCAGCGCAGTGGGAAGCTGGTAGCTGAGGTGTGCAGGAGTGGGGACATCATGGCCGTCTCATTCTATTTATCATGGCTCCCCCCCCCACTTCTTACTCTCCCCTTTCCTGTCTTTACTTTAAAAAAGAAAATAATAATTTGCAGATCCAGGCACATTTACGGGGCTAGAAATCCTCCCCACTGGCTCTCACTCTAATAAATTTGTATACTGAATTTAATAAATTTGTACTATTCATTGAGAACTAACTTGATTTATTTATTTCTTGGATCCTTTGTTTACTGTTAACGTGTTGGTGATATAAGGTTTCTCGTGTGAATGTGGTGTTGTATAGGTGTTTTTTACCCAAGGGGGGATTCTTTGTGACTTTTTTCTCACTCTAACCCACCACCCCTGGGTCGGCGTGAGCGGATTTTGGCTCCAGGGACCATTCTAGAGCCGGGCGGGGTGAGGGAGCATTGATGAGCCATTGCAGGCATTCAGGGGTCGTGGCACAGGTTGCCGTTCATCCATGAGAAGACGGTCTGCACCGGGGTGGCAGGGCAGCTGACCCTTAGCACCCGTGGCGGGGCAGCTCTCAGGGGGTTTCTCCATCGCTTTTTGAGCGCAGGCCCGGGGACCCCGACCACTTGGCTGGGGAGTGATGTTTCAGTGCCAGCTGAAAAATCAGGACAAAATAAATCCAGCGGCTGCATTTGTAAGAGGGGCGGTCTTGGGAGATGCGATGGCGGCAGACGGGACCTTGGGCTCTCTCACCCTTTTGGGATCCGACTTGGGCGCTGTGGCAGCAGTTGCGGTGAGTGCACTGGGATTGCCAATGCACAGGTGGCACTCCCAGTCTCCCAAAGCCGGTGAAATGCTGTTGTACCGATGAGTTGTGGTTACAGCGCACAGATTTTAGCTTGCAGGTGTGGATTTACACCAGAAAGGTGTAAATCCACCGGATCTGGGTCTTCTCACCGTCTCAACTGTGCGATCGGCCATGTTGCGGGATTTTGGTCGTCGGCGATCCTTCTTGTTACTGCTCGAATGCTGCACAGACTTCGCGTCGGTGCGGCGATGCAGGGTTACGGGATACTTTACAAGGATCCCAATGGGTGGTGGCTCGATGGGGGGACTTTTTCCTGAGGATTTATGCCATAAGGCAATCCTGCAGGAGCTCCTTAACAGTCGGCCATTTTGTCTGGACCATACTGACCGTACTAGAAACCACTGTCTTGTCGACAGGAATACGGAAGTGTTCTGTCACCATCCTACAGACTGCATCGGACCTCGGCTGCTGTACTCATCTATTATGGGGACAGTGATGTGCGAACGGTGTAGTCTTTTGAAAGTGACAATTCAAATCAAGCGGATCACACTTGCAGAAGTATCACATTGTTATATAATGAACAGCAGCTTTGACAGGGCACTTTGTGCAGTGTTTTTATCATTCACATGTTCACGTCACTGACTAAAATTATGAAAAGTTTAACTTTTTCCACTTTGTATGTATTTGTGTATGCGTACTGATGGAGCAAGAACTCACAATGAGACTTGCTCGTAAGCAAATCCTCTCACAGTATTAATTATTAATCTTTGTAATGTCTTTATTAACAGATGCACACATAAACACCATCCTAGAGAAGCTTGCCTATGTGTTTGAACTAATAAGTAACGCTTGTCTAAATCCAAAATGGCCGCTAAAGCGCGGGAATTTCAGTGCGCATGTGTCAACCATATCACGTGGTATGATGTCTTTCTTTGCTTGGAGGGAAATCTTTGCTTCTGCGCAGTGTGTATTAAAATGGCTGCTTAATGTTTTCACGTGCTACAGCTTGCGCATATGCTGCAATTAAAAATGTGGTATTCTAATGCTATTAATGCGGGATAGAATTTATAATTAAATGGGAATAGAGTAGACATAATGGGTATACAGTGAAAACATTTATTTGTGATTTTAATATTTTCTTCTTTGACTTTTATTAGTTCGTAAATGGGCCTGGGTTGGTTGAACTGCAGCTCGAGAGACATTGGTTCTGCGCATGCGCCCTGCAAGGCTACCCAGAGGAAGCGATGAAGTCAACTTGGACGTCGTCCAAGGCCGTGACCTGGTGGCCAACACTATTGTACCCGCGATGTTCCTACAGAATGAAACAAATTGTATAAACATTGTATTAAACTTTGTCGTGAGACGGGTGGGAAATAAAGCAAATGTATTAATTGTGAGGGGCAGTATTTTAAAACAATGGACTTAAAGAAATTGAACTAAATTGACATGGTGTGAGGATCAACCCCCTGTCCTGTCCAATCAGAAGTAGTGGGCCCATACTTTTGCAACATTAATGGGAGTTACCTGGGTGTAGAAGGGTATAATAGATATAGAATTAGCTAGTTAGCGCATTAAGGCTGTCAGCTTGGAGAACCACAGAACGAGCTGATCGATTGCAGGCTGAACCACTGTCCCGAGAGGTCCTGAGGTGGGGGCGGCGGATGTCATTAGAAGGAAGACACGGGAGAATCGAGGAGAAGCGAAGTATCAGAGAGGGGAACGACGCTGGCGTCGTTGATAGAGAGGTCACCTGTCCTGTCCTGAACCTGGTCCAGAGGTCTTTGATCTTCATCTTTCTTGGGACCTATCTTTCCAACTCCTTGGCCAAGGGGTTTGGTTCTCGCACCTTTAGGTAAATATAAACGCAACCTTTAGTTGTGCTGCTGTCTCTATCTTCTTCTTTCTGAGGGACCGTCATTGATCGATAATTGATTATTATGCTTCATCCTTGATATACGATTAAGTATCATGAGGTTCTGTATTTTACTCTGCTAAACTTTAGATAAACATTTTAAAACTTCTTGACTCAGTGATTATTTTAGAATTTATGAATTGTAATGAATGTCACTCATTTTAAACTTCCCAATTATCAAAGGGTCCATTGGTAAGTCATTACTCTTCAATCAGAAAAGTAATTGGTAGCAGGGATATTGATAAAGAGTACAACTGACCCACCAGCGGAAATTGCTAGCGTAGTATGAATGAATGGGCCCAGGTGAGTATTCTGTGTATGAATGCTTGTTGCTAGTAACCCGCTGGATCAATTTTCTGGTTATCAGAGGATGGTTGTACTTTGTTAATTGGGTAATGAGAATTTTATTTTTATAAACTAACATCCGTTTGTTAAAAGTTTTGTTTTATGTTGTCCAGAATTCCCGGGGAAAATTGAATAGCGGATGGTAAGTGGAAGCCATACTGCAGTGAGGTTATCTGCCAGGCAGAAATAGTACTGAAAAGTTAGGTAGGGCTATCAGTACTTGTTAGGGACTCTATGCGTGTGAGTATAGCAAAGGAATACGCTGGTAAAAATTTGATGTTATATCACCTAGAAAGGGTAACATTGAAGAAGTAGCAGGTATTTCTGAAGCTTACGTGAAGAGTAAACGGAAGGGTTTTACTCGTAGTGTATGTTTAGTAAACGGAAAGGTTTTACTAAGTGTGAGAGAAACTATCTTTTCAAAATATTAGAGAAACTGGCACGATAGCGAATGTTTTATGTTGGTAATTAATTTTAATAAGAAGCGTAGAGAAAATAAAGCTTTGCGTACGATTTTGTAAAGGGAGAGTCAGCTGCCGGAGAGGAAGCTGACGTCATAAACGCCGCGCTGGGATTGGTTGAAACAGCGGGCGTGGAACGACTCTTGTAAAGGAGGGGTCAGTAGTCAGGAGTAATACTGACGTCACAGGTGTCGCTCTGGGATTGGTTGAAACAGCGAGGGACAGAAAAGCGCAGATTGTAAAGGAGGGGTCGTCAGAATAGACATCACTGAAAAGCCGCGATAGGATTGGTTCAGAAACAAATGTTAGCTGGAATTTAATTGGTTGTCAGCATAGAAGTCGAAATCCTAGTGGATAGTGGAAATTGTATGTGGAAACGCGATCCGACTTTAACAGGAACTCGTCCCGATAGGAGATTCCTAGGTTTTGCAGAATATAATTTTATACACAGATATTTACCCAAAATGTACGGAGAAAAGAGACAAATGTCATTTCTACAAAAGGTTAAGAATTATTTTAAGAAGGATAAACTTATCAAAACTAGAGAAGGAATTATCATTCCACCAGCAAAAACGCCCGCTTCATTCATGATGATGGAGAGAGGTTATCATACTTGCATATGGTTAGAAAATTGGATAGAATATACCAAAAACGATGGGATATTAGCATTCCCAGAGAATGGTACTTTCAATGGGAGAATTCTTCAAAATTTGAGATTAAGGATGAATGACTTAGAACCCAGACCAAGATTAACCCAATACGAAGCCTTAGAAGAGTGGGAAACCGAGGCATTCGAACGTGACCGATCCAGAAGTAGTAGGGGTTATCAGGGATTTTTTCCTAGATATCAAAATGAGTCAAGGGACGGTCAGATGAAACAGTGGAGAAGAGCGATGCTTACAGAAGGTTTGTATCCAGTATTAATGGTAGAAGAATCGTTAGGGAGCAAATGCACAGAAAAGAGAAAACATTTGACAGGATTTGGAGATTCTGAAGATGAGTTTATGGAAGAAATATTAAAGAACCCGCCACCATATCAGGAAGGGGCAAGTGGATGCACCCCAAGCGCACCACTGTTAAGAACACCATTGGTACCGCAAGTATTGCATAATCCCCCAGTTAATAGGGTACTTCAGGATAAGGAAAAGGAAGCTATAGATAAAAACAGAGCAGAATTAATACAGAAAATAACACAGTTGAATGTACATCCTGATTCCCTAACCATACCTGTAACAATTAGTCCAGTGGTTCCCTTATATGGTGACAAGGTAAATTATCCTAAACCATTAGCGATGCCCACACCTGTAGAAATCCCTAAACCTGAACATGCAATAATCGATGATCAAATCAGTGACTGTGAATCTATGATATCCCTAATGGATTTACCGATTCGAGGATCTGTAAATAGCACTCCTAGAAGAATAACACCTGGTTGTTCCAAAGATGTAAATATAGTAACCTCATCGGGAACCAAAAGTGCCACAGTAGTAACGCCAGAAGACTTAGAAAGGTGGGCACAAGGATCAGACAAACAGAGTTCAGCCCCAAAGATCATGGACATCTACAAATTAAAAGTCGAGTTAGAAGAAATGATAGCAGGAAATGTAGGGGTAGATCTTCTAAATACTTATGATGAAGAAGAACTATTGTTCGTATGCAGAAGTATCACAAGAAATGTAAAGATATTCCATGAGAAATTATCAGATTTGGCCTTACAGATGGGAATTGAAATAGGGAAGTCAAAAGTATTACAAAAACCCTATACAGCAGATTTTTCTGACAAAGATTTAGAAAACATGAATGCCTCTGGAAGCAAACTACAAGTGAAGGAATTGATGTCAGTTTTGCAAAAATGGGGAGATTTAGATAAATGGAAAGCTAGATGGACAAAGAAAAAGGAAGAGGCACGATACAGTAGAACAACTTCTGAATATTTATTGAAGGAAACAGGGAAAGCAGACCAGATGTACCCGATGCGAGAAGTACCTGGAGGAGGTTATGTTCATGTCCCATGGAGTAGACAGGATATTTTGTCATTTACGAATGATTTTCCAAAATTGAGAGAAAAGCCAATTGAATGGTACAAGCAGGTTGAGAGGTTTGTGAAAGTGTCAAAGGTATTGTTGAAGGACTTGGATGGTTTGTTCGACATAGTAGTACCTGCCGATTTGTGGACAGATTGTAAAATTACAGTCGATTGGCCGAGTAAAGAGTATCCTAGAGATGCAAAGACAGGTGCTCCATCAAATGATGTAATGAAAAAGTATCAACAGGTAATAACTTACCTGAAAGGAAAAATACCACCAAAAGAAACAGATTAGGTGAAAATAGACAGGACTACTCAAGAAGCCAATGAATCAGTACATGCTTATTATAAACGTCTATTACAGGTGTTCAAACAGTATAGTGGATTTGAGAACATTGGAGATAAAAATATGAGTCAGTTTGTCTACCGATTTGTTTTTGGTTTAAAGCCAGAGATTTGTCAAATGATCAAGCAGCACATGTTGTGCTGGCAAGGGAAACCCATAGACGAAATTTTGAAATATGCCAAATATTGTGGAGACGATATTGAGGATAGGCACAAGAAACTGCAAGAGAAAGTGATGTGGGCTCAGGTGAAAATGGCTGAGCGACAGGAATTAATTTGGATAATCCAAATGATAATCAGGGAAAAGATTCTGGAACGAATGGTGACGCAGGAAATGGTGGTAAAGTGAGAGGACGAATGAGCAGAGAAGAGGCTAAAAAGAAATTTCCTTGTCATGGATGCGGAAAATTGGGGCATTGGAAGAACGAATGTAAAAGATTCAAAATAATAATGGCCCAAATCATAATTTAAATCCACAGACGCAGAATGACTCACAGCAGGGTGTAAATCCTCAGAGTCAGTTACCACCTGCACCTATACAGGGTAATGTAAGCAGAGCAAAGCACGGTACAGACGTCGGATATCAAGGAGGAAGTGGTAAGAATGATTATGTAACTTCACAGTTTCTTTTACAGGATGACTTTTATCCATGTAACCAATGACGGTGCCTAAGAGAGGGGGAGAAGGAGTGCGTACTTGGTGCATCCTTGCCGGTAGACCAGTCAGGTCCATATGTTGAAGGGAAAGTAAGAGGTAATGATATCACTTTCCTTTTGGACACTGGTGCTACCAGGTCTACTGTGAGAACAGCAGACATCCCAGACCTTCCTCTCTCTGGAGAAGCTATCCAAGTTGTGGGTGTAGCTAATCGTAAAATTAAAACACCTCTTACCGAACCAATGGAAGTAAAAATTGGAAATTTTAGAGAAATGCATCAATTTGTAGTGTGTGATTCCAGTCCAGTAAACTTACTGGGCAGAGATTTGTTGTGCAAAATGAATTGCACGATTTTCTGCACACCGGATGATGTTGCTGTTCAGACCCCGGATGAAGACCATGTATATAAAATTATGATTGCAAAACAAGGTACAGAAGTAGATGAAATGTTCTCTTTGATAACAAAAGATGAATTACCTGAAGAATTAAGAACTACAGTAAATTTCAAGGTATGGGATTTCACTGGGAAAGAAGTAGGACTTATGGCCAAAATAGACCCAGTAAAAATAAATATAAAGGAAGGTGCAATTTTCCCAAATACCAGACAGTACAAAATGAGTGTAGAAGTAAAAGCAGGAGTTATTGAAGAAATTAACAGAATGGTAATACAAGGCATATTAAAAGAAGTTATGAGTAGCCCTTGTAATTCACCAATAATGGGTTTGAAGAAACCTAGTGGAAAGTATAGGATTGTTCAGGATCTACGCAAAATTAACAAGATTGTGGTACCATGTTGTCCTAAAGTGCCAAATCCTGCAGTAATCCTATACCAGATCCCTTGGAGTGCAGAATGGTTTACCGTGATTGATTTATGCCAAGCATTCTTTTCAATACCATTGCACCCGGATAGCCAGTATCTCTTTTCATTTAAATTTGAAAACAAAGTCTATGTATGGAATCGTGTTCCTCAGGGGTACACGGAAAGTCCTTCCATCTTTAATCAAATATTGAAAAAGTGCTTAGAGAAGCTAGTGATGCCAGGAAGTTCAGTCTTAGTGCAGTATATAGACAACCTGCTAGTGGCATCCAATACTAGAGAGGATTGTGTTGTCGACTCCGTTGCATTATTAAATCATTTGGCTGAAGAAGGACATAAAGTGTCACCTGAAAAATTGCAGTTTTGTACAACAGCAGTTAAGTATTTAGGACACCAAATTGAGAGGGGAAAAAGAAGGATAACCTCTGAAAGAGTAAAATTAATCAAGAAAATGCAAATGCCTGTAACCCAAAGAGAAGTGAGAATGTTCCTTGGAATAGTGGGATATTGTCGACAATGGATAGTAGGGTTTTCTCTGCTAGCAAAGCCGTTGATTCAAATGACGAAAAGAAGGCAAAGGACACAGTTGAGTGGGATGATGAGAGTGTAGGAGCTTTTGTAAAATTGAGAAGTGCTTTATGTGAAGCACCTGCCCTAGGTAGGCCTGACTATACAAGAGGATTTGCGTTATTCTGTCATGAGAGAGAAAATTGTGCACTTTCAGTCTTAACTCAGAGACATGGTTTGGACAGACGTCCTATAGCATATTTTTCTGCTACGTTGGACCCAGTGGCAGCAGCGTGGCCAGGTTGCTTAAAAGCAGTAGCTGCTACATGTTTGAGTATTGAACAAAGTGAATCAATTGTAATGGGACATCCTGTAAAAGTGTTTGTTCCACACTCAGTTGTGATTCTGCTGACAAGAACCAGAACTCAGCATCTTACTCCTAGTCGGCTGACTAAATATGAGAGAATAATCTTAGGTGCTGAAAATGTGACTATCGTCAGGTGCACAATAGTAAACCCTGCTACTTTACTACCAGATCCGTATCATGAGGAAGTCAAAGATGATGAAGAGGAACATGATTGTTTACAAGTCACAGAATTGTGCACAAAACCACGTCCTGATATACAGGAATTGCCTCTCAGGGATCCAGACAGGGAGCTGTTTGTGGATGGCTCATGCTTAAGGCATGAAGATGGCAAATTAAGTGCAGCATATGCTGTATGTGAATTAACTGGAATAGTCGAAGCATCCTATTTACCAGGAGTCAAGTCTGCACAAGTAGCTGAATTAATTGCTCTGATCAAAGCTTCCAAAATTGGGAAAAATTTAAGAGTAACCATATTTACGGACAGTCAATATGGGTACGGGGTTGTGCATGACTTTGGCCAATTGTGGATGCAGAGGGATTTCATGACTTCTTCAGGATCCCCTATTAAAAATGGACAGTTTGTAAAAGAATTACTGGAAGCAATACAATCACCAAAAGAATTGGCGGTGGTGAAGTGTGCCGCACACCAGTCAGGAGATGACTGGGTGGTAGTCGGCTACAGATATGCAGATCTGGTGGCTCAACATTGTGCCAAAAATAGATTGTCAGTAAATAAAAGGGTTGAAAGAATGGGAATCAGCTGCCAACTTATGCTATATGCACCACCTGAAACATGGAATGATGTGAAAAGACTGCAAGATGATGCTGACGAGAGTGAAAGAGATGCATGGATAAAAATAGGATGTTCTCGAAGGGCAGACGACGATGTATGGATTTATGCTGACGGCAGACCAGTCATGCCGGACTGTCTGATTTCACAAATGGCCAGAATGTATCATGGAGACACACATGTAGGGAGAGATGCCATGATTAGACTCTTCAGACAAAATTGGTATAATCCAAGGTATAGGGCTGCAGCAGAAAGTCTTTGCCAAAGGTGTTTAACTTGCCAAATGAATAATCCAGGAAGAAAAACAGTGATTGGTTTGGGAAAAATTGGAAAGGCTGGGGGTCCCTTTGTGAGATTACAGCTAGATTTCATACAATTACCACCATGTAGAGGACTGAAATATGTACTTGTCATAGTGTGTCTGTTTTCAAGGTGGGTGGAGGCTTACCCTACCAGAAGGAATGACAGTATTACAGTTGCAAAACTATTGCTACGAGAACTCATTCCTAGGTTCGGTTTCCCAGTAACTTTGGAATCAGATAGAGGAAGTCACTTCAACAATGATGTAATTCGAATAATCTGTGAAGCATTCCAAATTGAGCAGAAATTGCACTGTGCGTACCGCCCAGAGGTTTCTGGAGTGGTTGAACAAATAAATGGCACAATAAAATCAAGACTGGCAAAAATGTGTGCATCAACATCGTTAGATTGGCCAGATGCATTGCCACTTGTTTTAATGGGACTCAGAAGCATTCCTGATAGAAATACTGGATTGAGTCCACATGAGATAATCATGGGAAGAGCATTGAGACAAGCACATGTACCTACAAATAAACTGCTGAACATAACTGATGATATGGTTCTGGATTATTGCAAAGGATTTGCTGACCTAGTGCGTTCTGTCTCTCACCAGGTTGGAGAAGACGCAGTTTCCAGGCAGCCTGAACAAGAGCATGATCTGAACCCCGGAGACTGGGTGGTAGTGAAGCATCACACCAGAGGAACGTGTCTATCACCCAGGTGGGGCGAACCTTGTCAGGTTATACTAGTTACGAACACAGCAGTGAAATGAGCAGGATTGCCTAATTGGATTCATGTAAGCCACACCAAAAGGGTACCAGAATCTAAAGGACAAAATCCTCAGACAGTATCAATAACTGAGGAAGCTGAAGGTTGGCCAGCTGAAGAATCCCAGGTGAGAGATTCGAGAGAAGCTGAAGAACAACCGAGCACAAGTCAGGACTGGATACCAGTGGTTGAAATACCAGAGGTTTACAACAGAACAAGAAGCCGAGCAAATTTAGAAGAAATTCGCGAAGACCAGATAGGTGAAGAAGAAGCCGCTCAGGAAGTGGAAAATGAAACAATAAAAGAACCTGAGCAGGACCAGATAAGGAGAGGAAATTGGGCTCAAATCGACATCGAAGCAACAAAATGTGAGCAGGGACAGATAGGTTTAGAAGAAAACGGTCAGGCTGCAGGAGTACAAAGTGCAATAAGCCCTGATCAGGACCAGTTAGAACAAGAAAAATACGTTCAGGGAGAAGAAAATCACGAAAACCTCAAGCATGAAGACGTAAATCCTGAACAAGGTCAGTTATTAGAAACTCACATTGGAGCAACCGAAGAAAAACCAATAAGACCTGAAAAAGAACAAATAGAAGAAGAAACTGAGAATGAAGAAAAACAAACTGTGCCACAACCTGAAAATAAAAGAACTTCTGAAGAAGAGATAAGAAGTGAAGAGACAGTGCAAACAAAGAAAGCCAGAAAAGGTGATCATTGGCCTAGTGTCATTAAAAGAGTGAAATACCATATAAAAACCAGGAGTGAAGATCCGGAACAAGTAAATGAAGTAACAAGCCTAACAGGACAAACAAGAGAAACTGAAAAACGAAAAAGCAAAAGACTGAAACTTGTGAACAATAAATTTAAAGGTCCTGTTTGGACTTATATAATCCTTGAAGACTACGAAAGTTCAGAATCAAGTGAAAGTGGTGACGAAGGAACAAGTGCGGAACTGACTTATGAGAAAGAAATAAAACCACCTTGATAACGTTAAAAGACTTGAAATCAAGATAAGAAGAGAATTCTTCCTTGTCAAAAATGCCTGACGACAGAGTTTCTGGGAGACCGAAACGGAAATGTTGTAAAAGATGCTGTGCTATATGCATATGTAGTCTGGTAGTGGTGCTTATAGTATGGTTAGTTGTGATCGTAGCAATTCCTTACCTTCTGATAATGGATAAAAGATTAACAACGAAATGAAGGGAAGGACAGATAACTTGAAAGGTAATAGAGTAGAATAAAGGCAGAAGATGAACCAGAGTTTCATCATGAGGTAACAGATAACGACACTAGTTTGAATGTTTTCACAAAATTATTGTTTCAATATGTAGATACCATGGAAGTTAGTAATTGTTACGTTTGTATGAAGTTACCCGAATCAGTAGCAGAAGGATTAACATACCATCATTTACCATTAACTTATGGCATATCATGTAGTGTATTGGCTAGTTTATTTTATAAAACGGGGAGACTTCAGTATTATTATTCAAATATAGATGTGATATATTCTGAGGTTCCGATTCGAAAGAATATGAACCCAGTGCTTAGTAGTCAAAATGCACAGTTTATGGGAGAATTTTTCTTAACAATGAAATCGATAGATATAACACATGCACATAGAAGCAATCTAACATGTTCGTTACATGAAGAAGAAAATATATTTTTGAATTTAGTAGAAGATAGAAGACAAGATTTCCAAAGAAAGCATCTGAGCATAAGGCTCATCTGCCACCTTGGGCTGAGAAAGAAGGGAGTTACACACCTGGCAAGGCTCAAGCTGCTATGGCTCTGGATTTTGTAAAGACAGGGAAAATTTGTCTACATAGGTTAAAGACTGATTATAACAATGTTTTCATCGGTACCAGTGAATGTGAACATAATTTCTTAATTCTTGGAGGTTGGGGACTAAAAGGAGGAACAGATTCAGTTTTTCCTGGAATATATTATGTGTGTGGGGAATAAGGCTTACTTTAGGCTTCCTGCACGGTGGTATGGAAGTTGTTATTTTGGAATAGTTTTTCCAAAAATATACCACGTAAAAAGAAACAGTGGGAGCAATGAAAATGACAGTGAATTAACACGTAGTAAAAGAGCTAGTTTTTCTGAAATTGTAGGTGATATATTTGGTGCATTGATACCTTCAGTGGGAATAATTCTGAACTCAAGGAAAATATGTAAATTATCTACAGTGGTTGATCGTTTATCAACGGACACTGCTGGAGGATTTTTAATGATTAATGCGGAGATGGTTGCGATTAGATCTATGGTTATGCAAAATCGACTTGCTCTTGACATTATATTGGCAAAAGAGGGCGGAGTCTGTAAATTATTTAAAACGAAACATTGTTGCACGTACCTACCTGACAAAAGTGCAGAAATTGGAACATATATACAGAATATAACAAAACTTGAGAATGAACTAAAACCACTGGAAGTTGATAGTGTATGGGAAAGATTGACGGCATCCGACGGTCTCTGTGACGACCCTGTGCAGCCCCTAACACTTGTCCTTGCCGGCAGGGAGAAGTCGGCCACGCGACGGACCGAGGCAGGCAAGATGGCGGCGGCCCGCAGCGGGAGCTGAATGCAGAGTGACCGCTGCTCCTACGCGACTGCAAAAGTCACCGGGAGCGCGGCGCGGAAATCGTGCTTCGTGTCAGCCCGGCTTGGGAGCGGGGGGGGGCTCCCTATGGTGCAAGTTTGAAAACACCATTGGAGGGGTCTGCAGAGGGTCTACCCAAGCGAGGATAGGCAAGGAGAGCTCGACTTACCTCATTAGACCCAGGTGGGGACACGCGCTGCGTGCGGGGATGTGAGGGATTCGATCAGCACCTTCCAATTTGGCCGCAATTCAAGCCCCACGATGCCCCCAGCCCGAACAACATCCACAGTGCCTGACCTTAAGATGGCGGCGAGCAGGCCCTAACACTTCTCAGGGACAGTGCGCAACAACGGCAGTTCGACGGGGGGAGCCACCCCACTCATCCTTACACCGCACCCGGCTGCTGGGAGGGGCAAGGGGCCAGAAGAAGACGGCCTCCCTAATCTACGGTGAGCACATTAAGCGGCATAGGTGCTAAAGACCTCATTTCCACCTGGAAGCAGCTCAAGGCCCCGAAGTATCCTAGACTCGCAAGTGTCCAGAGGAGGGGGGGGGCGGCTCCACGCGGTCCGAGGCTCGAAGCCATATGCCGCCCAAGAAGACGCAAGGCAATAGAGTCTCTAACTACTTCGCCCCGTCGGACACCAGGGTGGAAAAGGAGAATACTGCGCGCCCTGAGGACGGAATGTCGCTCACTCGTGAAGACCTGCTGGCGTCGCTCCGCGACTTCAAGAAAGAGCTCTGGAAGGACATAAAAGCAGATATTAGTGACTCCTTTGAGGAGTTTCGTGCGGAGATGAGCACTAAGATGGTGGCGTTACAGGCCGACGTGGACTCAGTGGGCACGCGCGCTCTGGACCTGGAGGCAAAATGCTCCCGCCTGACCCTATAATGGCAACTGAAAGGCATCAATGAAGAGTTTCCTCCTGTGACAGTTCAGGAGACTCCTGAAGAAGCGGAGGGAATAACCTAGGGGCCCCTGAGACTACAAAGGGTAAAAAAAAAAAAGGGGACCGGCCGAATGGAACACCAGGGGCAGAATCTCTTGCCTGACCCCAAGATGGCCGCCACAGTGGTCCTTTACCACAATGAGCTACAACTCCCACATTGGTGTGAAGAGCCACAGGCTTACTCCGTATGGAACACCAGGGGCACCATTTGTTTGTGGACTGTTGCACTGTACTCGCCTTTCACGGCATTCGATCCCGAGATGCTGCCTGTACCTGCTTTCTATTGAACTATGACGATGCCCCACGGGCTGAAACTAAAACTGTTTGTACTTTCCGCGGAGCCAGAGTACCCTTGCCCGCTGCCCGGTGGAGCTGTCCTATGCAGCTATAGCGGAGTCTGTCTCTGGGTCACCCCCTTGGCCGTCACCTACCCAGCCAGACATCGGACATTGTTTTTCACGGTTCTTCACGGTTTTATCTGTCTCTCTCCTCGACTGCTTTGACTGCTTTGTTCCCCCAGGAGTACTTTCCCCCTTAAGATCCACCTGACTCTGTCTGCTTTCCTCTCTCCTGTCTACCTTTCCCCCACTTCCTTCCATTCCTCATATGACGTGTGTCTTGGATATGCTACGCGCTAATATCCTATATTTTTGTGTAAGCTCACGTTTTTCTCCTAAGCATATACTGGTAATTGCAACTGTAACTGTAACTGATGTAACTATGTAACAATGTTCTGAAACAATGTCCTATCTCATGTAAAGCGCTCTGATACCTCCGGGTCTAGCCAGCGCTATATAAAACTTTTCAAATAAATAAATAAATAAATAAATACATTGACAAATAGAATTACGTCAATTGGTACCTGGTTTGCTAATGTAGGGAAAGGACTTATAGGTCAAATATTAGTACCCTTAGCAGGGATAGCAATAATAGTACTGTCAATAATAATATGGTGCAAATGTTGTAGAAAGAATGAGATGTATAGAGTGACAGGAAAAGGAAAGAAACGAAAATTTGATGAAATTGAACTAGAAGATCTGAAAAGTGAATTATACAAGAAACTGAAAGGAGACGTTAAAAATAGAAAGTGTAAAAATGAAGCTGAGACAATTTTATGCTAAAAGTTGGCATCTGGTTGTGGGTAGTATTTTGATGGCTCAGAAACGCCATCAGAGAGGGGATTGATGGAGCAAGAACTCACAATGAGACTTGCTCGTAAGCAAATCCTCTCACAGTATTAATTATTAATCTTTGTAATGTCTTTATTAACAGATGCACACATAAAAACCATCCTAGAGAAGCTTGCCTATGTGTTTGAACTAATAAGTAACGCTTGTCTAAATCCAAAATGGCCACTAAAGCGCGGGAATTTCAGTGCGCATGTGTCAACCATATCACGTGGTATGACGTCTTTCTTTGCTTGGAGGGAAATCTTTGCTTCTGCGCAGTGTGTATTAAAATGGCTGCTTAATGTTTTCACGTGCTACAGCTTGCGCATATGCTGCAATTAAAAATGTGGTATTCTAATGCTATTAATGCGGGATAGAATTTATAATTAAATGGGAATAGAGTAGACATAATGGGTATACAGTGAAAACATTTATTTGTGATTTTAATATTTTCTTCTTTGACTTTTATTAGTTCGTAAATGGGCCTGGGTTGGTTGAACTGCAGCTCGAGAGACATTGGTTCTGCGCATGCGCCCTGCAAGGCTACCCAGAGGAAGCGATGAAGTCAACTTGGACGTCGTCCAAGGCCGTGACCTGGTGGCCAACACTATTGTACCCGCGATGTTCCTACAGAATGAAACAAATTGCATAAACATTGTATTAAACTTTGTCATGAGACGGGTGGGAAATAAAGCAAATGTATTAATTGTGAGGGGCGGTATTTTAAAACAATGGACTTAAAGAAATTTAACTAAATTGACATGGTGTGAGGATCAACCCCCTGTCCTGTCCAATCAGAAGTAGTGGGCCCATACTTTTGCAACATTAATGGGAGGTACCTAGGTGTAGAAGGGTATAATAGATATAGAATTAGCTAATTAGTTAGCGCATTAAGGCTGTCAGCTTGGAGAACCACAGAACAAGCTGATCGATTGCAGGCTGAACCACTGTCCCGAGAGGTCCTGAGGTGGGGGCTGCGGATGTCATTAGAAGGAAGACACGGGAGAATCGAGGAGAAGCGAAGTATCAGAGAGGGGAACGACGCTGGCGTCATTGATAGAGAGGTCACCTGTCCTGTCCTGAACCTGGTCCGGAGGTCTTTGTTCTTCATCTTTCTTGGGACCTATCTTTCCAACTCCTTGGCCAAGGGGTTTGGTTCTCGCACCTTTAGGTAAATATAAACGCAACCTTTAGTTGTGCTGCTGTCTCTATCTTCTTCTTTCTGAGGGACAGTCATTGATCGAAAATTGATCATTATGCTTCATCCTTGATATACGATTAAGTATCATGAGGTTCTTTATTTTACTCTGCTAAACTTTAGATAAACATTTTAAAACTTCTTGACTCAGTGATTATTTTAGAATTTATGAATTGTAATGAATGTCACTCATTTTAAACTTCTCAATTATCAAAGGGTCCATTGGTAAGTCATTACTCTTCAATCAGAAAAGTAATTGGTAGCAGGGATATTGATAAAGAGTACAACTGACCCACCAGCGGAAATTGCTAGCGTAGTATGAATGAATGGCCCAGGTGAGTATTCTGTGTATGAATGCTTGTTGCTAGTAACCCGCTGGATCAGTACTGGTACTTTTAGCTATGTTGTCTATGCAGCAATAGCAGGCATCCAGAAGAAACTACTCTAACAGGAAGATTCTACTCTTTTAAGTAGATCCAATCCATCTTTAGTTTCATTGACGTCCCACTCTTTATTACAGTTTCAGTCTTGCACCAAAGTGTGCCTCTCTCCCATGGTTTTCTCTCATTTCCTGCCACGCTTTTGTCTCTCTCCAGCTACGTCACATCCTAAGCTAATACATACATTGCTGTGCGTCCTCATAGACAGTATATGGTGTTTGTTTGCCTGTTATGTGAGAGAACTCATCATAATATACGAGGGGTAGTGTAGAAGGGATCACATGCATCAGCTTTGTAGTTTTTCACTTGCACGTTTGTTCTCTGGACCTTTATTGTTAGCTTTATCATCTGTTGCATTTGTGTGACGATTACAAACCCCCCACCACTGTAATACCAGCATCTTTGTGCTCATTTATTCGGGTTGAAGACCACACCTTTGGTGCAATGCATACATCATCTTTGTGCCGCACTCGTTTGAATTCTATGTCAGGACCGGCGGCTTCGATTATGCTTCTCTTTCTTTACTTCTTCAAAACAGCAGCCAATCACAATAAAGTTTCAAAAACCCAACATTTCTCATGACTCCATTCTAGTCACCTGATTAAACATAGAAATCCAGCCCTATAAAACCCTTTTTACAACACATGAACTTCCTCTTTCTTTGCTGCTTCGTAGCCAGTTAAATTCATTCCTCCTATATCTATATATGATGTAATTGCCTATTATACATGGTGTAATTGCCTATTGATTGTTCGTGTAGTTTGCATTACTGCGTGTCTTTTGCGCAACGCATGTCATTTATTGCATGACCTGGTATAGCTTGATTTGACTTGCTGTGCTTTTGCTGTGTATTTATTGGGACCTGCCACGCGGCTCGCGATCGTTATTGCTTTTCAAAGGGAGCGTTCTGCCTTCCGATGGGGCGGTCTCCGCCCTTGTCTTTCCGTGTGGAGTGGAAGAGAAGGGAGTGAGGACGCGCAACTGCCCGTCGTGCGCGCCTCTTCCTGTTTTTAAACGTTGTGTGGCCTCGCGCATGCACAGCGACCATTTTATTGCCTCCCACGATTGGAGGCTTGAATAGAACACGTGAAACACGTTAAAACTCTCTCTGTCTCTGCCCTTCGTGTTTAGCTCCCGGTTTACACCCTGTTGCCCCTAGTTTATGCACAGGGTTGGGAAATTATCATAGGCTCTGCCTAGAATTGTTCCACAGAAGCACAGAGGTGGCAGTGCCTATTTGCGAATGCACATCTATGTAACAAATCAACCGGAAAATAGTATGTGTATCTATGCAGTACAATGTGGTGCTCTCCAAGCAATAGGTCTCCCTCCACCCTCAAAGAGACTAAAAAACTCTAAGGAAAAACGTCTCCATAGAGTTCACAAATGACATGCACATATGCTGAGGCACACCAAATTAGTCCATATTGTACTATAGGCAGTAACCAACGTAGTAATCACAGGGAGTCCGTAAAATATTCCTTTTTCTGCGTCCAGTCTTCTATGAGCCAGAAGACTGGACGCATGCCGGTTCACTTTATCTCCAGGCTTATCAGGGCTTTGTGATCTGTCGGTCTCCGTGGCATTTCACGGTTGGCACCGACAGTACGTTTGTTTGGCTGTACTCAGGCGTGTACTGTTTTCTACGAGATCTAAATATAACAGGTCTGTGATATACATTCCCACCAGGTGGTTACAGGACATGGTGCTCGCCAAATTTTATTCTGTGATGGACCTCTACATTACATTGTGAATACCTGCAGGTACGGTCATCTTTTGTTGGAACCACAAGACATAGACTATTTCAACGTTCGATCTTTACGCTGATCGTTTTTATCTGCAGGTACAGGTACTAGTTGTTGGAACGGCGGGCCACAGACTTATTTACTACTATTGAAGACTTTGACCTAATGCAATTTGTGTGATCCGGCACATATTGTGAAGGAACGCATGACTGTATTTTCAAATTCGACGTCTGTTTACAGACACTCAGAATCTTCGCTTACACATTTACTACCGGTACGCTGTGCTTTGGGGTGCCGGGTTTCTTTGCCTATACCTCCTAGCCTTGAAAAAGTCAGTTGGACGAAACATGTGTCGGCTGCCAGTGTGTTTTTGTATATGAATCTTTGAGAAGAAAAGAATAAGAGAATAAAGAGAAAGGAATATTTTACGGACTCCCTGTGATTACTACTTTGGTTACTGCCTTTACTACAATATGGACTAATTTGGTGTGCCTCGGCATATGTGCATGTGCTCTGCCTAGAGTTGTTTGTGCAGGTCCTCTCTCCACTCTTTATTGGTATTATAACTCTTCGAGTTAATTTGCGTTCCTTTGGGTTTGATTTACGGCTCCTCCTGATTGCTCCTTATTGAGGATTGTTGTCCTTCTCTGATCTTTGGTCTTTTACGCTCCTGAGACACCTTTGTTGGCTCTGCTGCGCAGGCATTCAGATCATGGCTGAGTACTACGAAAAGGGATATTATTATGAGGACCCAGCTGGGTTGCTAGAGCAATACCTTGTGGATGCATTGGATGTTGGGGTGCAGCAGTCAGTAAACAAGGCCCTGGTGAAGGCCATTGAGCCACTGAAACACCACCTATATGGGTATGCTGAGCAACAGGGTTGGTTGCCTACCCCTCCCCGCAAGTACAGGGTGGTCATTCGTCCTCCCAGACTAAGACAAGCATGAAAGCCCCTAGAGGTCCCTATGCTGCTGATTTTGAGGGGCTAGCCAGTTCTCCAACTATGGATCATGACTACAGTGCCTCGTCCACCGTCTCAGCCCCAGATCCATTTCAAGGTGATTATTCCAGCTCTACTACCCAGAGCTCAGATCACGAGGATGTGCCTGGCCCTGGTAAATGCAAACACAAGGTGCGTTACGGTGACCCCATTTCCCAGGCTAAGCTACTTACCTTTGAATCCTCTGAAATTGTCCACCCAAAATCTACTGTTTGGCTCCCTCCACAAGAAGTGGCGGATCATGTTCAGTCACATATCCGGCATGCCTTTGATAAGGATGTGCGGGCTCGGTTACGTTCCGAATGCCCAAGGCTGGACCTTCCGGACAAGGTCACTGATACACCCGAGGTAGATCCTACTCTTGTCACTTACCTCAAGAAGTACTCTAAGAATCTAAAGGAAGGGATTGATAGAGCTTGGTGCTCCTGCCAGGATAAACTGCTGGACATGTCCAGACCTCTAAGAAACATTCTGGAATTGGGTTTTGGAGCTAAGGAATCTGTGATGGCCATTGATCCGGATGAGTTAATCGGCTGGGCGCAACAGGCTATTTGCCAGTTAGGTAACGTGAACTGTGCCATTTCCAGCTAATGGTGTCGCTCTATCCTCCTTAAGCTCAACCCAAAGCTCACGGAGCTTGCATCTCCCGAATTAGGTCCTGTGGCCCAGGGCCTGTTCGGCCAACCTTTCCTGAAGGACCTGTACAAATTTGTGGCGACCTTCAGTCATTTGGATATGGTGCAGGCGTCACTTCAAAAGGTCTTCAGTGTACTTTTTGGCCGGGCCGGATGCTTCAGAGGGAGAGCGTTCTGCCGTGGCTACCATCAAGGCCCACAGAGTGGTTTTTATCAGCAAAACAGAGGTGGTTACCAGGATTCCAACAATGCCACCTTCTACCCCTCTTGTCCCAGAGCCAACAGGAACCGTTTCTGAAAGGGCCGCAATGGCTGCTATGGAGGATCGCAGGGCTCCTCCCAGGAGTCTGGTGCCACAGGTGAGACTAATTCAGTTTTCAGAAGTGTTACTGGGGGGCATGTTTCAGTCCTTCTTACACAATAGGCAGACCCTTACACAGAATGCGTGGGTTTTAGAGACAGTTCAGGGCTACAAGCTAGAGTTCTACAGTTCCCTGAGACAAGAACTCTTCCCTCCCATGGTGTCTTTATCCCAACGAGAGCAAGAGCTTATCATCTCAGAGGTTTAAACTCTCCTATAAAGGGCACAAAAGAGTTATCGACCCTTCACCCACACAGTTTTCTCAGTTGCATCTTCCCGGTTGGAGAAAAAAAGGGGGTGGTTCTCGTCTAGTGTTAAATCTCAAAGATTTTAATGGTTGAATCATCTATCGCTATTTAAAGATGGAGGGCATCCATCTCCTGTGGGATATTCTGCAAGAAGGGAATTGGATGGTTCAGTCAGATTTAAAAGACTCATACCTTTCCATCCCCATCTTTCCACCCCACAGACGCTTTCTTCAGTTCCTTTGGCAGGATCTTTGTTACGAGTTCAAGGTTCTTCCATTTGGCCTCTTCTCCACCCCTTGGTGCTTTACGAAACTCCTGAAGCCGGAGGTGGAATCCCCGAGAGCTCGTGGGGTGCGTATGCTTATTTACTTAGACGACATCATTATTATGGCCAATGCCCCTGATTGACTCTCACTCACTTAAAATGGACGATTTTCCTTCTCCAAGATCTGGGCTTCATAGTGAATGCTCAGAAATTGGTTCTTACTCCGTCACAGAGCTTAGAGTTTCTGGGATTTCAAGTAGATTCTCTCATTTGCCAACTGATACTCCCTCCCCAAAAAGTCCGAAACATCAAGAAGGAGTTGAGATCGACTTTGAGTAGTCAAATTGTGTCCTTGAGCTCGATATCTAGCATTGTGGGCCTGTTAGCCTCATCAATTCAGGCCATCTTTCCTGGCCCCCTGAATTTTTGTGTGCTTCAGAGACTCGAGATTTGACATCTCCTGAAGACCTCAGCTATGCAGAATAGATTCTCCTTTCAGAGGAGGCGAGGTCGGAGATGTCGTGGTGGTTGGATCACATGGAGGCCTGGAATGGCAGGGCAATATTTGGCCCCACTCTAGAGATTGTGATTGAGTCTGATGCCAGCTATTGTGGTTGGGGAGCTCTTTGCAGCCCTGTTTCAACCGGAGGTCATTGTTCCCAGGAGGAACTGACCAACCACATTAACTCTTTGGAGCTCCTAGCGGGCTCGTTTGTGATTTGCAGCCTGTCACCAGAGAGGTCAAATTGTTGCATACTGCTTCGTATGGACACTATATCAGCAGTTCAGTATGTGAACAAATTGGGCGGGACGAGATCCTGCATTCTTGCGGAGATCGCCAAGGATTTTTAGCATTGTTGTCTCCAGCATCGGATCTTGGTGGTAGCGGAATATCTTCCGGGACAGAGCAATTCCATTGCGGATTGGCAGTCCCACAACCTTTGGGATTTCAGCGACTGGAGGCTCCATCCACGAGTGTTCCATGCGCTGAATTGCCTGTGAGGTCCTTATTCGATAGACCGTCTCTCCTCAACCGTCAGCTTCTGACTTTTTTCAGTTGTCGTCCAGATCCCGAAGCCCAGGCCACAGATGCTTTTCTTCAGGACTGGTCTCCCAGCCGGTGCTATGCATTCCCCCCTTTTCTGATGATCTCCAAAGTATTGACGCAGCTGCGCCGCCAACGAAAGGAGTTCGTGTTGGTGACGCTATTTTGGAGAGCGCAGGCTTGGTTTCCGGTTCTCCTGGAGCTGCCTGTGCCTGTCCGATTCTGATTCCGTTCCGCTGGAATCTCCTTATGGATCCAGGGTGTTCTCCTCATCCATTGATATTGTCATGACACCTCTCTCTACTAGCTTGGAGGGTTTCAGGGACAGATGGAGCATCCCGGGTCTTTCGCAAGAAGCTAATGACTTCATCAGTCAGGCTTGGTCTTCCGGAACCCACAAGCGTTACTCTTCCTCTTGGAGACATGGAGTGGCTAGTGCAGTGAACGGGTTGCAGATCCTGTTAGAGCAGATGGCTGTTTGCTCATAAATTTCTTGTCCTCACTTGCTTCCGCGGGTTTAGCTTACAGGTCCATTAACAATTTGAGGTCTGCCATCTCAGCAGGTCATGTGCTTGTTGATGGTAAGCCTGTGGGCGAACACCCCATTGTCTGTAAGTTGTTAAGAGGCATATGGATGGTGGGGCGTGGCTAACCGCCAATCGAGTAGGCAGCAGAGCACCGCACTCCTGCGGGGAAAAACCCCCATCAGGCACCACCCTGAATAAAACGCTGTACTAAAAGTCAGAACTGGCCAGAAACAGAGGAGAGCACCCCACGGGCACCCTGAGGCCACCCTCCAAATCGTTGAGCGGACGCAGTTTCGTCCCAAGGGCTGGCCTCCATGCTGCAACGAGGCAGACTCTGCAAGATGGCGGCCACGGGCAGGACCCCGGGCCATCGACACTGACAACAGTAAGGAGTCACCTGGGGACTGGAACAGACCTGCTGTTTCCTAGGAGGAGGGAGTTCAGAGAACGGGGGAGTTGAACATCCTCAGCGAGACTGGGCTACTGCCCCGCGCCTGAGTGGACCTACGGAGCCTGACGGTGGCCGTGGTGCGGGCTGGGAGCGGCCGTTGAGGGACGAGGGTTCGCCCCTCGGTTGTGGAAGGCTGCCGTTCCCGGCAGGGGTGTGGGCCCCACTGAAGCTCCCCTATTTGCAAGACTAGCAGTGGAGTTTTGATGACGGGCGGCCCGTAAAGCCTGGCGTGGGAGACTGCTCCCCCCATCGTACTGGCAACTGTCTCTGTGGTTATGAGCCTCCTACCTGCCATCGATTGCGGAGCCGCCCGGGTATCTCGCTGATTGGGCGTCTGCGGTGTGGTTAGGTCTGACTGCGGATAGTGGCAAGGGACTCCGTCTGCATTGTGCTGCAGTGCTGACCGGCGTCGGTGGCCCGAGCGGACTGAGACGCTGGGCACGCAGGACGCCGACCTAGTGGAGAGAAGGCTTGGTCATGACGGCGGAGGGACTGCCCCGGGCCGGAACTGCCCGGGACGTACCTGGGAGGACGGGCCCCAGCGGTGGGTGAGCGAGAGGAGACCTCTGGCCCCAGCCCCCACAAAGATTGACCGGACACTGTAAGTTTCCACCTCCACTGAGGGAGAGCTGATCTGGGCCTGAGGGAGGGGGAACTGCAGTGGTCCCCTGCCTCTCTTCCCTCTTTGCCACTGGAGGACAATGGAGGGCCTCGTTGGGCTACACCTCCCGCAGTTGTACTGGAGCTGAGCTGGGAGCACCCGGGGGCTCTGGGCACCCCGGCCCCCCAAAAGTTGTGCTGATACCCTCATGCCTCAGGCTGCAGCACTTTTTAAAGAGGGGGCCCCTAGACAAGAGGAGTGCCACAACTGATTAGGCGAGGGGAGGGGTGAGTGAGTGACCTTTGAAAAGGTCCCCACCCATGTACACAGATGCAGGCCTGTGAGAGAAGTGACGGGGTGGACCAGGAGAAGGTAGGGCACTGACTGGAAAGCCATGCTTAAGAGTTGGCTGCCCCCAGGAAGCTGCAAACCCCAGGAGGCCCAAGTGAGCGGGAGTGCCGCCGTGCCTGCTCTTCTGCGGAGTGTCCACTGAGACTGGTGGGGACGTAGTGCCAGGAGAGCCGGGGAGATTGGGAGGTCTGATAGCGCCTGACGGTAGGGACACCTGTGGCCCTCGGGCCCTAGACCCTGCCCCCTACGAGCCCGGCTCCCGCTTTTGGAACATGAGGAGAGCAGCCCCGGACTGCTGGAGACAAGAATGGGGAAGACGACCAGGAGGTGGGACCCCGAGGCGGCAAGCGCCATGGGAGACGAAGGAGCAGACTCCCAGAAAGAAAGAGAAGGCCTGCCGGCGCAGTCCAGACCCCAGGGGGGCCCCCTCCTTACAAGACATTCTGCAAGCGATCACTACCTCTAGGGTGGTACTGGAAGCTAAAATAGACACATTAGTGATGGACATGGGTATCCTGTGGGCAGATCATCGCCGGCTAGCGGAACGAGTAACCTCATCAGAGCAAATGTTGGTGGCGATATCGCCAGCGCTGATGGCTGTGACTGGCTAACTGACAGATGTGGAAGTAAAAATCAAACTGTTAGAGGCTCGAGCTGAAGATGCAGAAAACAGATCACGCCGGATTAACATAAGGATCATAGGGCTTCTGGAGAAAATGGAGGGGAGAAGCATGGTGGACTACCTAGAGGGGTGGATTCGGGAAGAAGTCGCCCAGGAGGGACTGTCCCAGTTCTTTGCCCTCGAGAGGGTGCATAGAGTGCCAGCACGCCCTCCGCCCCTGGGAGCTCTGCCGTGGCCAGTGGTGGCCAGATTACTATACTATAAGGACCGAGACTTTATATTACAATGAGCTTGGACGCTGGATAAGCTACAGGATGGAAATAGTGAATGCAGAATTTCCCCTGATTTCTCCAGGGAGGTGCAGAGGCGTAGATCCACGTTTTGGGAGGCCAAGGCTCGTCTTCGCCAGATGAAATATACCATACGCGATGTTGTTTCCAGCCTGGCTCGGAGTGGTGCCAGATGGAGGCGCTTTGTTCTTCCAGAACCCCGAGGAGGTGTGGGGTTGGATTGAACAGCAACCGTAGAGGGACTTAGCCGAGAGACACAGAGGACCCTGCCCAAAGACAGCTAGAGCACGGTGTCGGTCCAGTAGGTGCAGGGTGGCGGCCCTGTCCAGAGCAGAGGTACAACAGGAAAGGCAGAGGGTGGTGGAAGTTGTGGCATCCTTGAACAGTGGGGGGGAGCCCCCGTTCGAAGACTGCTGATGCTGATGATGAGGAGGATCTGCGGAGCCTGGACTCAGATGGCGGACATAGCTCCAGCAGTGCCTCAGATGCTGAACTGCCTCGAGGGACTCCCGGGAAGGCTGATTATTTAGCGATTATCCTTTAATATTGTCAATACCTAATGATGAATGAATGATGCTTTGCCTGCACCCTACATTGCTTGAGGCTGGAAGCATGGGAGGCGACCCAGGAGGTTGCTTGACGCCTTGTGGGATGAATGCTGGGTGGAGGAGTGATCCCAGGGAGGCTGCACGATGCAACTTCAATCCCCCCTTCTTTCTCTACTCTTGCGTTATCCGTAGGTCCTCCTGTGAGAGCTAGTTGTATGCCTGTTTGCTGGTTTGGACGAGTGGAAGATGCCTCCTTTTCCTGGGGTGTGGGAGTAGGGGTAGGTTTTTTAGGATCTTTACTTGGGGTAATATGAGTCGATACTGCTGGAGTCTTTATCTGGGGCGGGCAAAGGTCGATAGTTTTAGTACTTTGTACCAACTGTGACTGGTGCTGGGTGGAGTAGCGGTGACTGTTGTACAGTACAATGGCTATGTATGCAAACTATATAATTACTAACTTGGAATGTCAGAGGGATGCACTCCATGACAAAGCAATATAAAGTGTTCTCTTACCTGAATTGCAGGAGGATACACATTGGCCTGCTGCAGGAGACACATCTGATGGCTAAAGAGGGGGCTGCATTACTCAAACGCTGGAGGGGGCAGGCTTACTTCACTACATCCTCGGCCTTTGCACAGGGAACATTGGTCTGGATCCGGGGTGGGGTCCCTTTCCAACACATAGGGGAACTGATAGACCCTGAGGAAGGTTTGTAGCGGTGGCAGGCTGACTAGAGGGTAGAGACATTGCGCTTATTAGCATGCACACCCCGAATGTAGACCACGGTGGCTTTCTGTCATGTTTATCGGGAGTTCTAGCCGCCTATACGGTACAATCAACTCTGCTGGGGGGGTGGGGCCCCCCACTTTAAGAACTAGGGACATCTGAGAACCATTCATCACTTGGGCCCGGGAGAGACAGGGGTCAGATGGGGACCCTTGACATACAAAGGGTCAACCGATGGGCCATTGTGAAATGTTGAAGTTGTCTCTCTTTACAGTTAACCTGCCTGCAGTGCATGTGATACGAGCCGAGGCTCTGGACTTGTGAACAGGTCCCTCATATCATTTTTCTTGATTGGTATCGCAATGTGGTTGTCATTTACATTTTTCTGTTTAATATTAGGGGATGGGCGCATAATGTACAACATTTGCAATGATCTGAATGTGCAGATTTTTACTCCTGGACATGCATCGCTGGTATACTGGCTTGTTGTCTTGGTTATGATTATGTATTTTCTTTTGAAAATGCCAATAAAAAGAAATTTATAAAAATACTCTGCTGGGGGATTACAACTGCGTGGCGGACCCTGATGACGACCGTTCCCACCCCTCCTTGAGAGACTCCCCCATAGTCAGGACGGCAAGATGCTTCACAGAGTGGCAAAGTAGATGGGGACTACTAGTCTCCTGGCACCAACTATACCCGCTGCAGA
The DNA here is from genome assembly GCA_963921515.1 of Calotriton arnoldi. NCBI lineage: Eukaryota > Metazoa > Chordata > Amphibia > Caudata > Salamandridae > Calotriton > Calotriton arnoldi. Next base: position 41,853 of record CAWUFW010020806.1, read on the forward strand.
GAGACTATTCCTTCTTTTCCCACCTACACGAGCTCCATGTCCGGCTAGACACATTCCTCTGTACTCCTGATACACATGGGCAGGTGAGAGATGTGGAGCATTTAGTCCAAACTGTCTCGGATCATAACGCAGTGCTGCTGCAGCTGCAATGGGAGTGCCCGCTTTACACGCATCCCCTCCTGGTGACTGAAACCAGAGGCCCTGGAGGATCAGGTGTTCCGGGAGGGTATCGGTACTCACCTCAGACAATAGTTTGCAGCCAATGATGGATCAGCTTCTTCCCTGTTAGTAGAATGGGATGCTTTCAAAGCTGTCATGCGGGGGCGGTGCATTGCGGAATCAGAGGAAATCTGAAGCCTCCTGCTGCAAGAAATTACGCAGGCCAAAAAAACTCTGCAGGAGGCAGAGAAATCCAGGCCGGGACACCCAGAGTCTCACCAGACATTAGGAGATGCTAGAGAGCCGGTGGCAGAACGCACCGAATGACTGCATAGTTATGACTATAAACAATATATGGTGAGGGCTCATGCAGAGCACGATCGCACAGGCTCCTAACTGGCCTGGCTGGCTAACCTAGCACGAAGAGGCTTAATGATTGTTGAGCTCTACTCGGATACAGGCGATCACTTGTATTGACAGGAAGAAATAAACACAAGATTCCTGCAATACTACACTAGCTTGTATACAAGGGTTGCCCATTATGGAGAGGGCGAGTTACAAACTTATCTGACACCTTTGCCAATCACTGCCCTCTCTGCTGAAGAAGCAGAGAATTTGGGAAGTTCAATCACAATTCAGGAGACACGACGGGCAATAAAGGGACTGGCACGTGGGAAAACTCTGGGGACAGACTGCTTTCCGGCTGAATTCTATATGACATATGCAAGTGACTTGGCCCCGCAGCTGGAGACCCTTTACCAGGAAGCCTGGGATAGAGGCCATCTTCCAGACACAATGAGGGAGGCATTAGTAGTTCCAATATTGAAACCTAGAAAACTTGGGCTTGACTGTAAGTCGTACAGACCGCTGTCGATGCTCAACCTCGACTACAAAATACTTAGCAAAATGCTAGCGGCCCGACTTCTCCTTCTCATGGCCAAATTAGTCCATCCAGACCAAGCAGGGTTCATACCGGGTAGAAACACCGCACTGAACATCAGACGGTTGGTAGTCACTATGGACTCCGATGCCTATGATCATAGCGGGGCGGCGGGACGGTGGCCTTCTCGATTGACATTGAGAAGTCCTTTGACAGCCTAGATTGGAAGTTCCTTTACAGAGTCCTTAACAGAATGAACCTGGGACGGAGTTTTCTGTCATGGGCTAAACTACTATACACAGACCCAGTGGCCAGGGTGCTAATAGGACGGAGGATCTCTGAGAGTTACAGAGTGGGTCGAGGGACCCGACAGGGATGCCCTCTGTCGCCCCTGTTATTTGCCGTGGCAATGGAGCCACTCGCTTGTGTAGCACAGGAAGGGAACAGATACCTAGGAATCCAGTTTAGTAATTATCAACATCAAATAGCCTTTTATGCCGATGGCCTAATACTCTTTCTCAGAGACACGAGGAGGACCCTGGAGGGGGCAAGGGATTTGATAGAGGAATTTGGCTCTTGGTCTGGTTTGCGAGCTAACTGGCAGAAGTTGTTGTTGTTTCTTTTAGAGACTGGAGCTCCCCGGCCAGATGACTTAGGTGACCTCTGCTGGGAACCTGACTGCTTGCCATACCTAGGGGTGAAAATATACCATGATAGGCAGCACCTGCTAGGCAGGAATGTAGGACAGGCTATCAGATCCCTACGGGCAAGCGCTGACTTCTGGCGAACGCTCCCACTGTCGGTCGCTGGTAGAGTGGCCCTGTTGAAAATGATGGCCCTCCCTGGCTATTATACATTTTCACTGTGCTCACAGTATGGATCCCCATAGCGGTCTTTAGGGAACTCGACTCCCTCCTGACGACGTTCCTTTGGAGCTCGGGCTGCATACCGGAGGCCTTGGCTCAGCTACAGTGGCCTTCGGCTAACGGCGGGCTCGCCGTACTGGAGTTTGAGTCCTACTACCTAGCAGCTCAACTTCAGTGGTTTACTCAATGGCTTGCAGGGAGACGCTCCCCGGGTGCGATATTGTGACTGCTTGTCCCAGAGCTCCCCAGATTGACGGGGCACTGCTGAGGACGACACACCCCACTAATGAAGACATGCCGGAGTTTCAGATAGCACAACGGTCGCTAAAGGCTAGATGGGAGGAGAATTTAGGAGCCCCTATCCTAGCTAAAGTACCCAAGGTCTTCAGGAACGCGAGATTCAAATTGATCAATTACTTCTCATTCCACAAGCAATTTGACCCCAGCCCACATTATACTGTTAAATTAAACTGTATCTGACACAGGGAAGGGTGGGAGGGGAGGATGGGGGACAACTGTTTTGGGTTAGTTGTGATTATGTACCATGATGCGGGATGGCAGCAAGATAATCTGCCCGCTAGGGCTGCAGTAAATTGTATGGCTTACGGCTATGTCACTGATTTCACCCTGCAATAAAATTTGTTTAACAAAAACAGAGGCATACGGATGTTCAGACCCCCTAATTTTAAATATTCTGTTTTGTGGGACGTGACAGCAGTCCTGAGACTTTTGGAGTTTTGATCGACAATAGGTATCTAACTAGGAAACAATTGTCAGCCAAATTGACTCTTATGTCTCATATCGTGTAAGCGAGTGTCTGACATTTGGGCTTTAGATTTCGCAGGGAGGATTTTTTTCTTATGAGGGAGTTACTTTCTCTATCTCTCGTTGCACCAAATGCAATTCCGCCTCCATTTTCTATCCCATTTTTCCAGATAATCCTAAACTTTGCGTGGTGCAAAGTTTGGAGGCTTATGAGGTGAGTACTGCTGAATTTAGTACTGATATGAAGGGACAGTTGTTGATTGCTCTGCAGGAGCATTTTCGCCCTGTGGCCTCGACCATGCTGGCGAGATGGGCTCGCTGGCTTACGAGTGAGCTAGGTATTGATACCTCCATATTTGGCCCTCACTCGGCTTGTGGAGCAATGGCTTCCAAGTCATGTGCTTTGGGCTCTAGTTTGACTGATATTCTTAAAGCAGCCCATTGGTCAGCAGAATCTACATTTAAGTAATCTTACTGTAAACCTATTGTGGATGTTGCTTCTGTGGTGGTGGCTCAGCTTTAAGCAAGCATAATCAGAGCCTCCGGTCCTGACGTAGAATTCAAAATTTTCCAAGATTCGTAACAAGAATTTTCAATTCTATTAAGAACACGGAGGCGAGGATGATCCCACCCTTTATGTTGTATTTATCGTTTATTGATTGCATATTGTTTTCTGTTATTGGATGTTTTCTGTATTTGTTGTTCCCTTGTCAATGACACTGTATTGTTTATAGTATGTCTTTGGTGAGGCCAGTGTGTACAGTGTACTTTTTTATTCCCCGAATTGACAGCGTACAGAGGTTGTGGAAAGGTCATAGTTGGTCGGTGGTCTGTTTCCGGTGGAGACACTCCTGAGGTTTCTTCAGAAGATTGTCGGGTCCCGTTGGGCCGAGTTCCAATTCCTGCTCACATTGTGGCAGCTGGTGATATTCGATGAGAGTTACTGTCCTGTTGTTACAGGGTCTTGGACTGTTGGTTGTGTCCTGGCATTGCTGGGCTTCAGACTGTTATGTTCATTGGACTGTGCAAAGAAAGAGGAAGTTCATTTGTTGTGAAAGGGTTTAATAGGGATGGGTCTCTATGATTAAGCAAGTGACTAGAATGGAATGATGGGAAATGCAGTGTTTTTGAAACTTTATTGAGATTGGCTGCTGTTTTGAAGTAGTAAAGAAAGAGAAGAATAATCCTCGCCTCCGTGTCCTTAATAGAATTGAAAATTCTTGTCACCAATGTTGGAAAATTTTGAATTGTCGGTCATTTTTTATCGGGGTTGGCTGTGTGTGTGTTAATGTATTTTAATTGGATTTATAATGCGCTTACCCATGACAAGGTGTTGAAGCGCTGTGCACACTACTCTGGAACCCAAAGTTAGAAGTAAATCGAGCTGTTGTTGGTGAGTTTTGCGCTTTACATGCATTCATCTAATTTATTTACTTCAGATTCTTAGTAGTAAGTTAACTGACTGGAATTATATGTATATGTCATCGTTAGAAGGTGCTATATGAGTTCATGCAAATGATAGGTGGAATGAATAGATGAGCTAGACACTATTAGAGACTTTTAGGTTGCAGGGACATGGTTAGAGTAAACTTCAAAAATCTTACTCATATCATATGCCTGTCTTGAAGCCTTGGAGTTCTCTTCGTGATGAACTGGCTTTCATCCCACATGTAAACAATGCCAAATCTGCATTCTTATGTCTGCACCCTTTCTATTAGATCTTGCCATTGCTGCCACATTGGATCGTGTTTGCCCCCTCAGCAATCCTCTCCATAATTATCCATCACCCTGATATCCAGTTAGATGTCACTGCCAGTACACTGGGCAAGCTTGCATGGCCCCCGGTGATTTTTGGTGCTGATGAAACAGTTGTCAATATAGGGCCATTACCCTCCAGGCCTCGAAAAATCTACTCGCCCACTCGCTATGGCGAGTCAGATTTAATCAGGTCGAGCTATTTTCAGGACCTACTGGTCCGTTATGGTGAATGAACTTGAGCTGGAAAGGAACATGTGTTCTGTTCATTCAGAAAGTGAATGAGCAATAAAGATGCCTTTAGTTGACACATTAGCTGTCCAAGGATAGAGGACAAATGCCAATTTGTCTTGTTACTAATTGCTGCTTATCTTCTCCTGGAAAATGGTGTTTACTTTTACTAACTCTTACTACAGTCAGAGGTTTTTGTCAAGTGAGCTGTCTGACAATCATTCTGAAACAAAAGGCTGTAGGATGTCAGTTTTTTTTAACACACATTATTTAAATAGCTTGCAAATGAATAGTACAAATATTTCAAAATATATCAGGAATTTTGAAAGTTAATTTCTTTTGTAATTCAGAAGTGTGATGCAAACAAAGATTTAAATAGAATCAAAACAAATAAGAACCCTTTACTTGGTGATGTGCAAATGATAAATATTTACAGAAACTCGATTTCCAAACATTGTTTGTACACTATATAGTTTTATCAGTAAAAGCGCATGTCAGTGGGAAATTTTGTGGCCATTCCAATGGAAAATCTGCTGATTACAAATGACAGTGTGCTACCACTTCATGCTTTAGTTATGTATTTATTAAAAGTGATAGTTTTTAAACGTGATTATAAATCAAGCAAAAGAGTTTTTTTGTAGAGCAGGCATGATGAACTTGCATATTTGAAGGTGCTCTCATATGTGATAACGAAGAAAATGGCGGCTCAGTGAAGTAAAATATTTGCCCAGGATCACATAATTTGAAAACAGTTTATGGGTCAAGAACATTACAATTAGGTATGATTTTTTAGGCCTGCGTTTAAATCTAGATCATCAGGCAGAGGAGCCAAAAAGTTAGGCATGCGTGGGGGCATTGCGCCAGAGCCTGTGTGGCTTTAGTGGGTAAGGGATATGGTTGGGAAGAGTGGGGAGATCTAGGGACAGGGTGGCCTGTGGGTGGTGAAGGGGACAAGGGCTGTAGCAGGGGGTCAGCACAGATGAACAGGACATGGGATTGGACATTGAAGAGTACTACATGGAATACTGGGACAGCAAACAATGTGCCCACTTCACCCAAGATGTGGGCTGACTAGGGAAAGGTTACTACTAGAGCTGACATTTTCACAGAGGGAGGCATTGTTTTTGGTCGGTTTGTCAATGTATACTACACCCAGGGCTGTCTTTTTGTCTTGGTGGAGAAGCTTTGCTGATTGTCACATTTGGTAAAATATGATCTGTATAGATGTAGAAGGCATCTCCCAACACTGGATCACCTTCTGAAATATTTCTCAGTAGGCACATGGTTTGAACAAAAATTATTATTTTTTGGACATCATAAAGTTGAAACTTCTCTACTCCTAGTACAGGATGGCTCAAAACAAATCACGCACATTAAATCCTGTGCAGAAGATAGCATAAAATTGACAAAGTGACGAGATGGCTGGAGTAAGCATGCCTCTTAGCAATGATACAGTGGATGCACTGGAAGTGTTTTATGTTGTTTACAACCAGGATACAATTAGTAAGAACATAATTATTTTTCAGACATTATGATTGATTGTGGCAACTCAAGCTCAGATTGACACAATGGGATAATCAGCAAGTGTCATTATAGGTAATGGTCAAGGCAAAACAGGGTTGCTGGAAATGGGTCAGGAGGAGAGTATGGCAGCTCATCGTGCACGCTATTCGGATCATAGTATGGGAGTTGGACCTCTTGAGAGAACCAGTATGAAGAAGCTTTCCTAGATCCAAAGGCAGAACCATTTGTGAACAGAAACCCCTAATAAAACCAGGGAATCACAATTATGTGGTACAAACAGTCAAGGCCACATCAGAAGTAAACACAACCAAAGTTCAGAGAAAGCCACTGATCTCATTTTATCAATCACATATGCAAGGCCTGGTGTAAGGTAGGAGAGGGCAAGTACAGGCCTTGAAAAATCATTAAAATGTTACCAGACCTGCAGGTCTAGTGACTTGAATAATCTTGACCTAACTGCAAATCACATTCACCCTAAAACTGTTCTCAAATTGTGTGATCCTAGGCAACTATTTTATTTCACAGTCATCTTTTCTCTTCATTATCGAATATAAGAGCACCTTCAAATATGTGAGTTCAGCATGTCTGTTTCAAAAAAATATTTTGTTTGATTTAATAGACTTAACTTTTGCTCCACGTATAGAAAGAATCTAGCCCATATGAAGGGTACACATTACCCCTGATGTGTCTCATGGTTCATTAATAGCTTTGTCATCAGGGCGGGGGACAGGAATGTTTCTCAGTTCATGTTTATAAAAACTTTCACTTTTAATATATTACTAAAGCATGATGTGGCAATACACTGTCATTAACAGACAGCACATTTTCCATTGAAATAGCCATAACATTTCTCACTGTCCTGCAGTCTGATTGATAAAACTACATAGTGTACAAATGATAGTGCAAGCTTTTCTTTGCCAGCTCAAGCTCCCTCACCAGAAAGAACCACCAGTAAGTCCTAAAAATAGCTTGCCCTGATAAAATCTGACTCGCCATAGCGAGAGGGTGAATAGATTTTTCTACGCCGGCCAGTACTCTTAGATGAGCCATCCAATGGTTACTACAGGAGAGGAAGGACAATTTTTTAAGAACAAGAAGTTGCAGAGTAGTGTTTTGGCAACAGTGTTTATTTCTGAGGAGTGTTCGCATCAATTTAAATGACCACATTTTCACTTTTGCAGTGTTTTGGGTTCCACCAGTCCATGAGGCAAAGAGAACAAGCATTGGCAAAGCCATTAGTTCTGGCCTTTGAAATACTTTGGTGACTTGCTAGGAAATTGCTGCTGCTAGGCCCTCAAAAAATAATATTAATAATTAAAAAACTAAAAAAAAGGATTGGTTGCAACAGGAGAACTGGAGGAGGTAGAATGAAAAAGAAAAAAAGTAGAGGGTAACAGTCAGGGAATGCAAGGAATGAGCTAGTGAGGAGCAACATGGAGAGCGCTGGGGGCGGGGGGGTGAAGAGGAAAGTAGCAGACTGGGAAGATAGCAAGAAATCCTAGGCTGTTCTATGGAGTACTGAGAGATAAAGAAAAAAGTAGTTCCCTGATTTCAGCCTTGGAAAGAAACAAGCCGGCCAATGAAAAGACATGGTGAAGAAGCTATGCTCCAGGGGAGGGGCAAGTAGAAAATGAGAACGGAAAGCCATTGAAGAAAGCCAACCAAATATAAGCAATGTGCTGACCCAAAGCCCATTCTTAACCGCTTCGGTGCTCGGGACGGCCCCCGGCCGTCCGACGTCACAGTGGGCGTGTGCGGAGGATGGCCGGGGGCCATCCTAAACACGCCCACTCAATAAATCACCCGCACCGCGGCGGAATTCGCGCCGCGGTCAACGGGTTAAGGACTGGTGTTGTACACAATTGGTCTTTTGACAACAGACAACTAAATCTGTCTGCAGGCGACACTTAAAATCATATTGCTGATGAAATCACATATCATCCGCATTTACCTTTTTGATCCATTTAAGCACGGTTATGGCATAAACCTAATCAAAGCAGAGGCCACTTCTGGCTAATGAGGAATTTTTGAAGCCCCCTAACAACGAATGACCCAGATCAGACAGGAAAACGGTGTCGAGCACCAGGGAAAAATAGACAATGGGATGTTCTTTTACTCGCATCTTTATCTGTCTAAAGTGCTTCCTCTTAAAGAAATCACAGGACGCCCAGAAAGTGGTGAAGGGGCACTCTGAAGGGTGCCCAAGCAGCCGCGGTTCGTGCAGGTAACAGGGGTGGGGCGGTGGTGCCAGATAAGGGGGGATTTCGAGGGACGATGCAGAGGGAAAATTAAATAAATAATAAATTTTCCCTCTGCATTGTCCCTCGAAATCCCCCCTTATCCGGCCCCACTGCCCCACCGCTGTTACCTGCACGGACCGCGGCTGTGCCCAAGGGCAAGCATGTATCTCATAGTCAGGGGAATATCAGTGGTTCAGGATGAAGTGGAATAATAATTTTTGACCTGCTTCTGTTGTAAGTAATTCTATAAGGACCAGGCCGCAATCCTCAGGAATAAAGTGGTGAACTGGTGGAATTCATTGGATTGTGGTTGCCTAACCATGGGACACCTGCCTTGCGATGGTCATTTAAAAAAAGTATTTGTTGCAGGGGATGTTTATTTTCTAGTCAGAAGGGAGTCAAATGAGCTGACCAAAGGTGGAATTCTGTGACAAAAAAGGGGAAGTGCAGAACAATGGGAAACATCTTCTGTAGAAAAAAGTCCAAGCACCTGGTGGTAGTAGATTCCACCCCACGGCGTTCTTGGGAAAATAAAGGAGCAGGTGTCATTGCACAGCTGAGTATTGTTGGAGTTAAGGCCATTGACTTAAAACCCAAACCTTCTTGCAAAATAAATGAAGTGTGAAACTAACATGCGGAAACATACCTTCTTCCATGCATATTCAGGGCTTCATTCTTCTTTTGATTACGTTCTTCAATGCCTGAAAGAAGTTTTGACTTGTCAATCTCAGCAGCTCTTTTCCTCTTCCTCAAATCATTGCACCTTTCCTCACCTTTATGCTCAAGGCCCTTGCTCTGTGAGGGCCCATGTGACTGGTAAGATTGTTACCAGATGATTCCATCTCATCAGGGACACCATGTCTAGTCCTGGGATTACAAATCACTGTTTCCAGGGGTGTTAGTTCGACTGATTCAGTCTGAATCAAGACTAGAACTCCCAGAATGCAGTAGGTTGCTTAAGGGACTCTAAAATGGCATCCTTGATGATGTGGCGTCTGTGGGTAACCTTTATCACATGATATACAACAGAGGGGCATATTCTCAAGGACTCATCGCCGATTTATCGGCACTTTAGCGCTGCAAAAGTGGCGATAGATTTATCGCCCTATTCTCAAGCTGGTGCAAACTGCCGATATCGCCAGTTTTCCAGCGATAGCTGCCGCAAACAAACATCGCCACGGATGAGTGCGACAACTAACACCAATGATATGCAGAGTAGGCGTTCCCGTGCAAAAACACACGAAAACACCACTTCGCGAGATTCCCAACGACCAGTCAGATCTGCGATGCGAACCAAGAACAGGCGATAAGGCGCGTTAGCAGCAGGGATTTAACACCTGCCTATTACTGGTGTTAAGCAGGTCGACCAACTGCAGTAGAAAGGGAGCCCAGCCCAGAGCCACATCTGAAGACCAACAGTTACCATGGAGACACTGATCATGCAGCTCGGAGACCCAAGAGGTCCACAACACACACCGCCACCACCCCCAGGCCCCCCCCCCCGGACCCTCTCCCCAAGGTCATGAAGTCCAGTAGTCAACGGTAGTGGAAAAACAGAACCTTATTACAAATACATAAATCAACAAAACGAAAAGCTCAGCCAACGCGTTCCATTCCCAACGGGGAACTCCAACAGGGCAACGTGTCTTCAGAAACCTGTGGCAGAAATGGTGACAATGGTCAAACTTCCGTATAGTCACATGCCTAATCTGGTACAGTGTACTGCACTTGGACAAACCGGAATGCTCACAGGCCAGATAAACCATGCATGAGAAGACCGTAACAGAACTACGTGTGGCCGTAACCGTCGTAGGAATGAAGAGGAAGGTAACGACCACACGAACTGCTGCTACGGTCACATCATGCAGGACTCATCACACCTGAAAGCATCACGGTGTGTGTCAGCTCGATACCCCTGCCCCTCACACCCCCCACACTGCGCAGGAACATCTTGAGACCACGCAAGGGAACTACGCCATAGCTGGCGTCACGCACGTGTTGGGGGCAATTCACAGCACACGTGTATGACTTGTGCCCCCTGCCGACACTGCACACAATCACCGCAACAGCAACCACACGCATGCCATCACTGCGCATACAAAAGTGGACCACCGCGGCCTGTCCACCAATGTTGTCGCAAATACCCCAGGCAGTGTGCATGATCCCCACATGTCCGCAAGTCCGCCACCAACCAGCGCTTTGAGGATGGCCCCCATGGAAATGCACTGCCCATCGGCACGTACCAACTGAACACACCACACACCTCAACTCCACAATCCCCCAACTCACAACTGTGGGAATGCACACGTCACCAATCCACCACCAAAGTGACTACTGCGTATGTCTCAGTCTCCGCCACAACCTGCCCATAGGCCTACACACACGTGGTCGACCATCTTCATTGGGCACATTCACACTGGAGACGAGGTGGCTACGTCACAAACCAACCCGCGCACATCACGAACACCTCATGCAGGGCCGTGTCAGCAAGGGCGGCGCCCCCCACCCAGCCACGAGTCCGCCGCCGTGACCGGTGGTGCCTGCGCGATCCTGTGCGCCTGATGCACCCCAGCCCAGGTCCCCAGACCGGTCCTCCGCCCAGTGATGACTGGCCGCCCCTGCGCACCCAGGCCTCAATGCTCACCTGCCGCCACCGGCGTGTCTCCAAGAGGGCCCACCACATGCCGGTGCATCCTCCTCAGCCGATCGCTGGATTCCACGCCACATGCCCCCAGCGCACCCTGCGGCACCGCACCGCGGAGTCATGTGTGTGCTGACTGCTGCCTGCGCGTACACTGCGGTCCAGCAGGGCACACTGTTCAATTTGAGTCTTGATTCGCTGGACGCCGTATCGAGGCCAACACATCATCGCAGGCTGCACACCCGCTCAGCTCTTCAGGTGCCACTAACCCTGTGCAACGCAAGTCATCGTCACGTGGCGGTAGGCCCCTGCCAGCCGCAGTGCAGTGGGTGCCACTGACCCTGTGCAGCGCAAGTCATCGTCATGTGGCGGTAGGCCGTGCGGGCCGCAGTGCAGCGGGTGCCACCAACTCAGTGCACCGCAAGTCATCGTCCCGTGGCGGTAGGCCCGTGCGGGCCGCAGTGCAGCGGGTGCCACCAACTCAGTGCACCGCAAGTCATCGTCCCGTGGTGGTAGGCCCGTGCGGGCCGCAGTGCAGCGGGTGCCACCAACTCAGTGCGCCACAAGTCATGGACCCTTCATGATTGGGTCGCGTGGTGCGGATGCCATCATGTCATCACCGGCAGTGGGGTATGTGACGTGCTAGGCCCCTTTTATTGGCAGGGTCACATGTCCTGTGACGCCTGTGCTGGATGGGTGTGGTGTGGGTGTGAACCAGCCCTCAGGGAGTGGCTGTGGCATGCTGACGACTAGACCAGTGATCAGCAGATCACTACAGGGAAGACCTGGGACATGTAGCTTTGTCGTCCCCCCCCCTGAGCGTAAGCGGAGTGGACTGGCCTGGCGTATGGCAGGCCAGCGTAGGGGTGGGAACAATGAGCCTGGGGCTCTGGGCGTGCTTCAGTTCTGGGCTGGACATGAAAGTAACTGATGCTTGTGTCTCTGTTGTAGTGTCTACGCCACCCGGACCGCAATCGGCACTGTTGCACCCTGTGACTCAAGTCCCACACCATGAGCAACATGGACGTAAGGGGGAATCACTGACCCTACATTCATCCATACTCTCATACTTGAATGATCAAAGATCATACATCTGTGCGATTCTGAATGTTTAATTCACATCCAGTGGAGTGTTGCAGCTGGAGCAGTACAGGGCCATGCAAACCCCACTTCACATTATTGGCCCATGGAGGGCCAGCCAGAGTCATTCAGGGAATGACAAGTACATCGGAAGGGGAAGAGTTCAGTCCACAGTCTGATCACTGTGTCATTGGTAACCAAACAGAAAATGGCAGTCCATGTCGAGGTCCAAGGTGAGTGTCGTAGAGTGTATCGGGGGACAGTGGAAGGTGATGATGCAAAGGGCAGAACCAAGCAGAAACAGGCCATATGGCGGAGATGAATGCTACTGCCTCCTTCTTACCAGTAAGGTTGATTCACCCGCATCTTCGTCCTCTGATGTCACATGTGCCTCACACGTGGGTGGTGGTGGATTGCCTGCCGCACTGTGAGGCACTGACACATCAGGGGGCGGAGATGTGGATGTAGAAGCAGCAGCAGCATTCATCTGCGCAAGGCCTTGAGGCAGTAATGCCATGACAATGTGCTGCAGGGCATGGAAGGTCCCAGCCACATCTTGCTGTTGTGCAGCCGTGGCAGCCATTCTTTCCGCCGTCATCCGCTCCATGTTCTCCATGAGCCCCCGCATCTGTCCCAACTCCCGGCTGACATCGCTGGAGCCACTCTGACTGGACAGTTGTTCTTGTCTCAGTATCATGACTCCAGCGATGTCAGCCATGGATCATTGGAGAGCATGGAGCAGACTGTGGGTGTCCGTTAGGGACTGTAAGTGGTCCCTGATGGTACTCAGACACCCATGTATGGCATCAAGTTTGGCTGCCATGAGGTCGAACCCCACCCGCACCTGATCAGCCATCTTCTCCTGGACCTCTAACACACGGCATTGAAAGGTCATGTGTTGGTCGTGGGGGTCCTGGGAGACAGCTGTGGTGGTGGGTGCTTCCTGCTGTGTGGTCTGTGCAGGGGGTGGGGTCTCCTTGATGCAGCTGGGCTGCCCTGCTCCTGGAGGTGAGGTGCCGTAGCTGTCCATGAACTCTTGGAGGGCGTCGGTGTCGAAGGTGTGGAGGTCCTCTGTTGCGGGTCTGCTCTGCAGGAGGTGTTGGTTCTCCCTCTGCAATGTGATGGGGAGATGCAGTTTAACATTGTGTTCACATGTATGTTGACGCATTGTACAGGTTTACATACAAACTGCATGACAATGTACATTGTGACTGTTTGGGAGGAGCTGCCTATTTGATGCGTGACAGTGGACATTTCAACGACATCACAGATGTGTGTTTTCCCTGCTATGCCAAATGTGATTGACCAGTTTCTACACACAAGCGGCACCAGTTGTGTCCTCTGTTCTGTTGTGAACGTGTTGCAGTTTATACCACATTGTTGTCAATGTTGATGTGCTCTGAATGTTATGTGTGTGTGCTGCATTTTGGGAGAGTCGCCCCTGCAGCTCTGATTTGGCTGGCCCTTATCCCTTTCAGGCGGTGTGCCTTTGACTTCTGTGCTTCTACAGTGCTGAGATGTTGCATTCTTATAGAAATTGGGCTCTTGGTGGGACTTGGTTTGTCCGCAGTTGTGTTGTTGAGGTCAGGGGTTGTTTGTGCACGTGGATGTGTCAGAGTGTGACCTGCTCCTTTACGGATGTGGTCCACACTCAGCCACCTCAGTGTCGTGGCGTGCAACATGTCATGATATATTGACTGCAGCCATGCTATTCGTCATGCAGTGTCACTTGCATTGTCACTGTGGCTCACAGACACGCCGCTTTGCTGGTTTCAGCACATGTGCATGGGTTTGTTGTGAGATTAGTGATGTGTGGGGAGAGCCCCCTCTTTGCACATTGTCGACGGGGGCCTACTTGCTGTTTCTATGTGTGCTGCAGTATGCCAAGGAGATCAGGGACATGATCAAGAATAATTGTGGGTGTGCACTGTGCTATACTTGATTGTGCATGTGGGCCATTGTGCCCATCTCCCCCCGTCCCCCCAGTCCCTGGTGGTTACTCACCCTGTTGCTGTTGTGTCAGGTCATGTTGAGCAGTGTCCGGTGCCCCAACTCCTGCCACCGTCTCCACACTGATGACTGTGGACACCATTTCCTCCATCTCATCCAGCTCCTCCTGTGGCGCTGGACTCCCACCTCCAGTCTGCATTGCTGCCTTCTGGTTGTTGCCGAGTTTCAGCTTGGTTTTGCGCTTCACATCATTCCAGCGCCTCTTGAGCTCTTCCATTGTCCTCCTCAGCACTCCGACTGCATTCACCTTTTCCAGGATGGCCTGCCATATTCCATTTTTTGTTGCCAATGACACAGTGGAGGTGACGAACAGTTGTTGATGGTGTTCTACCACCTCCGTGATCAGGATCATGTTTTCCTGCGGACTGAACCTCGTCTTCCTCTTCTTCTTGTCCTTGCCCTTCCCTGTCCCGAGGTCCTCCGTGGGGCTTGTGGGGTTCTGGCCGTCCTCTGTACCTGCTCCGGCTGCCTCCATTGTGCTTCGCTGTAGTTCAGTTTTTGTTTGTTTATTTATTTTTTCTGCTTTTGTAGTGATTTTTCCCGCCTGACGTGTGTGATTTGCAGGCCTGGCGCTGCTTTTCGCTGATTGTCTTATCGCGGTTGGGTCCATCGCAACTTTTTTCGCGTTCAGGTTTGGATTTTGATCGCCGTCCTGGTAGTGTTATCGCGGACATTTGCCGCGTTATCGGGGTACTATCGCATGTTACCGCTGTGTTGTGAATGCCACGTTAACACAGGGTTATTTTCCCGCGATAGACGGCGATATGTAAACTTGAGTTAACCTATTTTGGCGATGGTTATCGCACGTTCTTGAGAATATGCCCCAGAGTTCAATAGCCACCTAGTTGGTTGTTCCAGTCAGACAGCCCTTCTCGCGCAACAAATACTGTATTTTTCGAGCCAGTATTTGATCAGACTCCCTCGTCTACTCATGTCTGTCTGAAGTGCCTGTAGGTCGAGGCTTATCTGAAACTCACAAGGGAAGCATAGAACTCCCAACAATTATACAATATATGATTTTATTTTCTAACATTGGTGCTCAATGATTCACGGAAAGTTTGTGTTTGTGAGCATTGCCATAACAAGGCAATTCACACATTGTAAATCTATTACCATTTAAGGGGTAAATTTCGATCCTGTGCAGGGCTGGCTTAGGGCTGGTGGCGTCCGGTGCGACATTGTTTGGTGCCCTCCCCCACCTCCCAACGACCACCTTCACCATGGATTCCCTCCCTACAACCCTTTAACAGTGCCCCTCAAGTCTCCATAACCACTCTCTCTAAGATGCCTTTAATTAGTTTTATAGCGCCACTCATACCAGTGTAGGGTGTCAGAGCACTTTACATCACACACACTACACAGAGGCAATCTATCATAGGTGTGTAAATCGGTCTATAGGAAATGTTACGTAAGACAGAGGTCTACAAGGTGTAGGAGTCAGTTTAGTTTAATAATAGTTTAATAGTGCTTGGCCTGGAGAAGCACAAACTCAGAATTTAAAATGTAACTCCATGGTTGGGGGATCTCTTTAATAATCAGAGTTGATTTCTATCCAAACATTAGGATAATGAAAGATTGGGGAAAAATCATAATGATCTAATCTATACCTTGTAGTTTGCATGCAGATCTTTGATGACGGTTAATTGCTCACTGTTCTATGTCAGGATTCTGACTGCAAGTAACAAAAGAATCTCTCAGGCAAAAGCAGTAGCCCACTGACCTATTTACATTATATGCACTTTGTGATCTGCATGGTACACGTTCTTAGCAGCAGGCGTATTAACCCACTTTGCTACCTTACCATGAGTCAAAACCTCCACTAGACAAACCTCCTATCTCTCTTTAGCAAGAACATTAATCACTGGAGTTATCTTGACATTTTTATTGTTGCCTGAAAATTGCTGGAGGCTAGGAATGCGATAATTTACTTCAAAACACGACGCCCCCACCTGATGTCAGCGCCCGGTGCGGTCGCACTGCCCTAGAGCCGACCCTGATCCTGTGTTTGCATGTGGATCAGCATTACGAGCTATGTTATAATTATTACACCCTTGCTGTTTTCCGCTGATAAATTCCGGAAGGTAAAACCTGCTGAAATGTATTGAGGTGTTTGGGGGACCCAGAAAAGAGGAAAAACATGAAGAATTTGGTGTGTTAAAAACAATTCCGCATGATATGCTCTAGTTCCCTTTTAAAAACTGGAATAGGAGGTATTTACCATTCGTGGTAACTACATCACCCGGGGGTAATGGTATTTATCCCATGTGGTAAATACCCCACCCTATTCCGATAAACTCGTAGTGAGGGCCTAAGTATATTCATCAGTAAGCGATTGGAGGCTTATGGTCCCCAGTCTTCAAGGCCCAGTCTCCTGTTCTGATGCCCCCAGTTTCAAAGATTTCTAGGCCAAAGTCCAAAGCTTGCAGGCCTCCTCCTCTTGGCTCGGTGAGTGTGGATTGAGAGCTATGAGTGCCGGGAGGGCATCTTGTGCTATCTTTCCTTGCTGCCCCTGCCATTCCCAAACCATAGGCTGAAGATCACTCCCTCTGTTGTCCTTATAACTGTAGCACTAGTACTGTGCCATTGATTACTTCTAAATTTGCCTTGTGCACCCTCCCAACTCTGACTCTCTTACCCCAAATGAAACAGTGTAAGTTTGACTTTAACTCTCAATTTTACACTAAACGCTGTGTTTTCTGTTTCAGGTTTAAAATGTGAGGTCGTCCCTACCACGGGCCCTTGCATTCACCGCAACTTTCCCTTGCTTTGCGCATTTTCATTTCGCCCTCCAATCCAGACCTCAATTTTTTGTGCTCTCTTATCTTTCACGTTCTATTAGTTTTCTCTGGTTTCTTCATTCTTTTTTTGCTTGTCCTGCTCTTCCCCAAAGGGCTTCATACCCTTTGCATCTGCATCATCTGACACTTATCTCCCTACATGGGCAGGTTGTGTTGACAGAACCTTCCCTCCTATAATGAAGCAGAAAGTGAAGCTGAGAGACCAAAGATAGTTCTTCAGCTGATAGAAAAGGTTGGCATTTTTGGCACAGTCCTTATTCCCATGGCCTCTGTGAGTGACTCTGGGTGAGGATGAAGTTATCCCCTACCATGATTGCCAACTTCTTGGCCTTCTCTTCTCTGGCTGTGGGTATCACTGCTGGGACCAGCTATACAGGGATTATCTTCACCTTTTCCATTCAATTTACGCAACCCCGGATTATTCTGGACAGCCTCATTTTTTCCCCCTGTGCCCCAGCCCGATCACTGAGGTCAGTCCCTACCTGTGGAGCAAAAGGCTCTTCTTACATTTCAACAGTTAGACATCCCTTGCTACTCCTCGCCACAGCATGACAAGGAGCTCGTTCAGAAGTCATTCGGAATGTTCCTCTCAGCTGCTGATCCTGAACTAATACTCGATCTCCTGTCTCAATGATTGGAAGCAGTGGTGGCTGGTAGGGTGGCTGGAAGGGTGGCAGCGCGGGGAGGACGGGGGTTGAAAAATATAAAATAAAAACCCACTTACTCTCTGCTTCGCTTCTCTTCCTGACTCCAGTCCGGAAGAAGCTGCAGGAAGCATCCGGGCACACAGGTTCACCTGAGCCAATCACAACGCTGCAATGCAGCGTTCTTAACAACACCCCCTTTTCATAGTGTTCCTATTTATTCCAATGTACATTACACAATCTATGACAAATGCTTAAGAATTTACAGAACAGTAATGTTGATTTATTTTCCCACTGAAGAGATTCAGTAAAATTATTTGAAGTTACTGGCTATCTACAATGCAGATACAAACAAGTTACCACAGATTGAAGAACACAAAAACCAATAATTGAATATATTAATTCTAAAAGAGAGAGCCTATTATTTTAAATATTGCATGGATTCTGTCTCTGAGATCACCTGCAGCCGCAGATGTGTTTGTGTTTGTAAATCACTAACTATAGCGCAGTAGTGTGACACATTAACTTCTTAATCACCGTTGTTTTCTTTTAAGCTCTAGATGAAACTGAATGTGTGACTGGCCACTTCCTAGGCAGGGCCGGACAGGCCTGTTATTCCACCGGGCACTTCCCTGGCGGGCTGGAGCCCTTGGAGTCCGGTTTTGAAAGCCCAGGGCTGCTCCTGGTGCCTCTGTCGCTTTCTCCAGCTCCTGAGGTTACTTACAGCAGGCACAGTAGGTTTCTAGAGACAGAGAAAGAAAGGGAGTGACAGGGGAAGTAGAGAGAAGCTATCAGAGAGAGAGAAGAGAGAATGAATGAATGGATGGATGGAAAGAGAGAGATAGTAGAAGGTGGTGCATGGAGTGAGTCTGGTCTGAGCATTATCGCCAGGGCTGCTTTGGGTCCCCCGGCCGGCCCTGGGCACATGATATGCAGTGCTTGCCAGAGTGAAACAAAGACATACACATGTAGTGTCTCGAGATTCAGTGGTCTGTGTGTCATGTCCTGAGCGCAGTTTGGTAATTCCCTTGTGCTCAGGAAGGCATGCACGAGCGGGCAGCAGATGCGCTCTGGGCTGGAACCAGCCCCTTGGCTCAAGCCCTCCAGTTTGCCACTTGCGAGCAGACCTGTTTTATTTCATACCTCTCAAGTATCTTCAATCCTAGATTAATGCAATACCAGAAATCTGTCCGAAATAATTACCTTCCTCGTTAGTCTTCCTTGTCCCAGTCTGAACCAGGTCAGCAATAGTCTCTTCCTCCACCGCTTTAACCTATATCAGTAAAAAATATTTGTGTTTGTACAAAATCAGATCTTTTGTATTCTCTACCTCATTTTACGTTTCTAGAAAGCTTGTGAAATAACGTAGGGTGTCTCACTCTTCTGACAGTACCTGCTTCTTTACCTAAAGTAGTTTACTTCTCATCTTGCTCTTGAGAATAGTGTCCGGTCTTCAGTTCCAGCATCTATGCTTTATGGAACATGGGAGATAAAAACTAGGAATCAAGACCTCTGGCACTGGATGCTTGTACAAGGAAACCCCACTCCTTCAATTGTCACACTTTATGCAGAAAGTAACAGCAGTCACTTGTGCTCACATTAAGGCCATCAACATACCCACACAATCACCCACTTATGGAACAAAAATAACTGTAAGTAAACAGCAAAGTGCTTTGGAAACAAATTCCCATCACGACATCTACTCATAATCTCAGATCGAATTTTCGGAAATTGTTCATGATTAATTTTTTTCCTGACACAGTAGAACTAACTGCTATTAAATTGATAAGTTCTTTGAAACTCACTTTCTATTACCAGCTACCATAGCCAAAGGCACTTTCAGCCACTAAATGGAGGCACTTTTCGAGACTGTTTACAATCTGGTCGTAGCACTCATTTATTAAAGACAACACACGTTGACACCAACCTACTCAGAGACTACTGACTAGTAACACAATGGCATCGAAAAATGTGTAGCCATTCACCTCTCAATATTCTTAAACTATGACAACCTGTTGCCTAACTATCAAATCTGGTTTTCCTAGAGGACGCAGCACTGAAACTGGTATAGTCAAAATTCTAGGCAGCATATAGAACGTATTGTATAAAGAGATCTACATTCTCGATCTCTGACTGGCGTTTGACACAGTTGATCTTTTAAATCTTATTGAGATCCTCAACACTTGTATGGGTTTCATTAACACAGTTCTGAGTTACTGCACTTCACAACTGACTAACTGCAAACAGTTGGTGAGAATGGAGCATCCCTGCTGTGACTCTGAAGCAGCAAACACACAAGAGGTGGTGGGAGGCTGCTTGTAATTTGTCTAACCACTGACAATTGCTCGGGGTAGCATCCCAACCCATCGTTCTTTTGCTCACCAATCCACCCCAGTTTGGACCCAGTCATATGCAAATCGGTCTTGACCCAGTTCCTCATGGGAACAGTCCAGCCAGAACTGCCAGGACATTTTCTCCTGGAACACAAACCATCCATCCACCAAGCAACATGAAAATGGCCTCCTTGGCCAGCATTGTCTCTCTTAAAAGTTGTGTAATAAACATTTACAAAATGGATGTCCTCAGACTTGCTCAAGTTAAACCCAGAAAAGACTGAATTCATTCTCAATGCCCATGTACTCCAACTAAAAGTGAGCAAAATTGGCTTGAGGAACTACAAATGGAATGCTTTCCCACCAACCTAGCCAGAGAAGTCAACTTTCTTAATTTTTAGATTAACTCACACCTTTCCATGAAACCACACAGCAAGTGCACAGTAAGTTCAGCCAGAGCGGCACAGTTCACCCTAAACGTCTTAGAGGGTGTGAAGGAAAAATGCATTCTCCACAGGCCACCGAGGTTTATTCATGTGGTTTTCCCCTAGCTAGGCCCTTGTCTATCTAAAATAGAAGAAAGGTGCTTCTGCCTTAAACAATCTGTTGGTAACTTAGGGCCATATTAATGACCCAGTTTGCGTCGCTCTTGCACCAAACAACGTGGTGCAAGAGTGACTGTTAGAAATGGGGGTCTCTAGTTGGCAATGGTTTGCTCCTTTGTCCAAATAGGGACCTTTCCTTCTAGTCAGGATAAGGGGATACACAACTGAAATAACCCTGCTCACCCCCTTGGTAGCTTGGCACAAGCAGTCAGGCTTATCTCAGAGGCAGTGTGTAAAGTATTTGCACATAGCCAACAGTAATACAGTAAAAACACTACAAAAGGACATCACACTAGTTTTAGAAAAGAAAACAATATTTTATCTGTGCAAACAAGACCAAAAACAAAGGGGAATCCACAATACAGTTCTGGGAAATATCAGTAACCAAAAATAGGCTTAAATTTCAAATCCTTGAAGTAGATAGCTTCGTCCGGGGCTATCACAGCGTCGTCAACAACAAATCCAAACAGTTCTGGCTGACCGCGGTGTCATGGGCCAGCTACGGTATCGGAAGACCCGCAAAACAGTACCTTTAGAAATGCAGGGCATCGGCGACCTCTTGTTGAGCTCCGAAGAGCCAGCATCGGCAGGCGTCGGTTCCGAAGGTCGGTGCAGGAGTCATCGGACCCTTGAAGTCCCAGGCGTTGCAGATCGCGGAAGTCTCAAAATGGGAATCACCGGCAATGTCCTTCACTGATTCTCCCCCCACCTTTCCAATTGGCACCAGCTTGTTCACCTGGGCAACTCCAGGTCACAAAGATTACTATCACCTGTGTAGTCACCCAGGGTTCCATACTGTCTCTTGTCATATTCAACCTTTACATGGAGCTGCTTTGTGCTCTACTCACAGCCTGCTGTTCAATCTCTTATACTCTTGTATCTTGATGGTGGTAATGCCCTGCTCCCTGGCCTCCCAGACTCCACACTGGCACCCCTTAGGTGCATCCTACACGTCACAGTACGTCTCATCCGGTACTTGAAGAAATATGATCACATCACTCCCTTCCCGATAGAACTTTATTGACTCCCTTTGCTGACCATCAACATCTTCAAAACCAGCTGCATCAATTTCAAAGCCATCATGAAAAGTACCCCCATTATCTTGCAGACAAGCTCACCTTCACTGGCTTGGCTGAGTGGCACATCCTCGAGCAGAACCGACGCATCTCCGCTGCTGCATGGACTGGACCCGGTGCAGAAGGCCCACATTGGCCTCGCAGTCCTTGGAGCCGACACATCGCTGAAGAAGTGGCGCATCTCTGGCCCAGGTCCTCGCATCTCTAGTTGACGGCAGCCTCAACGATGACTCCGGACTGCACATTGCAACCTTGTAGCTCTTCAAAACCGACACATCGCCAGCTGCTGCGGTTCCCAGCACACCGCAGCCAGGGCACCATCAGACTACAGACTAAGAAGTGTAAAAAAGAAAACCAAGACAGCAGGAATTTTCCATCTATTCACCTAGGATCAGAAACAACATTTCTGTATCCGTCAGGACTACCATAGAGCTGCTCCAATTTAGGAAAGAGTTGAAGACTCACCTCTTTAAAGAACGCTACTTAACAATGCATTAACCGTCCCCAACCCAGCTTCCTCCTCTTACTCGTTGACTTTATGCTTGTCTTTGACCATGTACAGTGCTCCACTGCCTTTTGGTTAGGTTTGTGGACTAGAAATACCATTCACATACATACATATCTGTAGCTGGGATACAACCTTGATTCCCAGGCGTTCCCTTGTGAATCTCAAGACACCAAGCTTCTGTAGCACATTTTAAAACATTATCGGCTGAAACCACTGTGGCAGGATAACAATTTGGACTAATTTCAGTGAAAATCTCCCTAAAACAATGAAATGCTGTACTTCACTTGATGTTCCATCCTTTATTCACATGGCGCAAGGAGATTTGAGAAACATAAGAAACGTTCATGGTTGCATTCCGTGAGAAAGGTCCACAAACAGCCTTCACTTGCTGCACCAAAATATGCTTTTTAAGTTCACAGGTTGTAATGAATAGATATCTGTCTACTCAAACAGAATCAGAAATGCACTGTAATTTTTAACAAGCATTTGCAATGCAATCGGTCTCGCCTTTGGGACCTTATATGTATTTAGCTATGCAGCACATTAGCCTGGGTGCTGAAACATCTACTCTTCTTTAACATGGAGGGAAAGTAAGCACCAAACTGCGTGACACGCCAGGTATGGGAACACATGGAGAGAAATATTGCCTTTCAGCAGGAAATGGTATAGTCCAAAGCTCTGTTTTTAATATAAAATCAGGGCCTTCGGTGGTCATATCACTAAAAATACAAGATTTGAAAAAAATATTATTGTCTACGGGTGCTAGTGGAAGACAATTTCTATGGACTGGAATCTAGACAATGCTAAAGTGATTCTGGCATTTTACTGACTTTTGCTGGTCGTTTTCTATCAAGAAAGTTAAATGGAGGCAGTTGCCAGAAAAAGAAAAAAAAGAAAGTCCCTCAGCAGAAAGCAATTCTGGTATTTTACTGACCTCTACTGGTCGTTTTCTATCAAGACAGTTAAATAGAGGTAGTTGAACAGAAAAAAAAGTCCCTAAGCGGAAGCAGACAAGTCCTAGGGCTGATCTCCAGAGCCCACAAAGTACATACACATATAAGTATATACTAAAGTATATACAAGAGGTCTCGAATGCTCGACCTAAAAAGTGAGCTGAAAACTTTGCTTCATACAAAACGCATAGTGAGTCAATCAATACAACACTATGCAGTATGTTAGGTCTCTGCCTACTATTATATTCATTATTCATAAGCAGTCCCTACTTTGTGTCAATGTTCTGCATTTCCGGTGTTTCACTTGGCTATTTACATAGCAGCTAAGGCATAAAAACAACACGCCCAAGGCAAACTGAAGTAGTGAGCAGGTGCACAACACCAAGCTGCTAATGATGCGGCTGCCCAAGGAGGAAAAGCAAGAAAACTTGAATCATGGGCATTCTAATTGCATTCATATACATTACCACAAAGTAGCAACAACATCACATTGATTTTCGTAAATCTTATTAATTGAAATCTTTTTAAAAACCAATACAGTTCCAGACAATGTGTTTTGTGCACAGAACACACACACACACACACACACACACACACGCACGCACGCACGCACGCATGCATGCACGCACGCACGCACGCACACACGCACACACACACACTCTACAATCTCGCTATTAAAACAGGGGATCCAAAGATCAACCCTGTTAGACCTGGCATCCTTGGTGTGGTTTCCCCTAATTTTTTGCCTTCAGACCTCCTGTTTTTGCTGACTTCGTTTTTGCTGGCCTTAGGACTTTGTGCACTTTACCACTGCTAACCAGTACAAATGTGCTTGTGCTCTTCCCTACAACATGTTACAATTGGCTTATTCCCAATTGGAATATTTAATTTATTTCTAAGTCCCTAGTAAAGTGCACTACTTGTGCCCAGGGCCTGTAAATTAAATGCTACTAGTGGGCCTGCAGTACTGATTGTGCCACCCACTTAAGTAGCCCTTGAAATATGTCACAGGCCTGCCATTGAAGAGACTGTGTGTGTAGTTTACACTGCCATGTCAGCCTGGCAAAATAAACCTTTTGCCAAGGCAAAATCTTCCCTTTTTATACATATAAGTCACCCCTAGGGTAGGCCCCGGACACCTCAGAGGGCAGCGTGCAATATATTTAAAAGGCAGGACATATACTTTTACATTTTACATGTCCTGGTAGTGTAAAATTCTTAAATTCGTTTTTCACTACTGCAAGACCTATAGTGCCCATTCGATAATATTGGGATTACCTTATTATATTTTATAAGTGTAATTTTCAAATTGGAAGATGTAACTCATGCAAGTTTGGTGTCACTGGAATCCTAATTTAAATTCCTAACTTATGTTGAAGTTAGATTTTAAATTACAAATCTGAAAATGCCACTTTTAGAAAGTTGGCATTTTCTTGTTTTCGCCATTTGGTGCCTGTAGCCTGTCTCGGATCACATGAGTGGGTGTGGTTGGCAGTTGGCCTCTGTGTATTCCCCTGAGACAGCCACACACAATGGAAGCTTAGGTGTATCTCAATGGGCCATCTCTGGCAGGATGGGAGGAAGGAGCGGGGCACAGCCTCACTTACACCTAAATAGGCTGTGTCCTGTCCACACACAAAGGGCTGCATAGTCCCCATAGTGAGCCTGGAGCCAGAGCAGGAAGGGAGAACATATGTGCACTTCAAGTGCTTGTCTTTGAAGTCTCCCCCACTTCAAAGGCACCACTAGGTGTAAGTACTGGACCACAGACACCACCATTTCAGTACACTTCTGGACTTGTGGATACTCTGCCAGGAAGAAGGACTGCTGTGTTGCTGAAAGGACTGCCACTCTGCTGGGCTCCTGCTCTGCTGTGCTGACCCATTTCATGCTGTCCTCTAGCCCGAGTGAGAGGTATTGGACCTGCATCTCTTGAACCCAGAACTCATAGTGACTCCAAGGGCCAGTTGGCTGGCCCTCTGATCTCAAGCCTCAGGGACATAACAGGCTTCCAACAATCTTGCATCTGCACCTGGACTCTGCCATCTGTGAGTCTACCCTGCCAAGTGATGCCAGCCCAGTACTGGACCATTGGGAATGGGCCTAAGGTGCTTGCCAGCGGAACCGGTGCATCTTCTCTGCTGAGCAGCGCATCCATGAGCCGAACTGATGCATCTCCTCGGTTGAGCGGCACATCCTCGAGCAAAACCGACGCATCTCAGCTGCTGCTTGGACTGGACCCAGTGCAGAAGGCTCACATTGCCCTCGCAGTTCTCGGAACCAACACATCACCGAAGATGCAGCGCATCCCTGGCCCAGGTCCTCGCATCTGTAGCTGACGGCAGCCTCAACAATGCTGGACTGTGCGTTGCAGCCTTGCAGCTCTTCGAAACTAACACATCGCCAGCTGTGTGCCGTATCCCTGATGCATCGCAAGCCCCATCAACTGAATCCTCAACAATGACGTAGCAGGACCTCGCACCGCAACCTCACCGCATCTCAGAACCAATGCATTTTCACTGCTGCATGGCGCTTCTTCTACCCAGATCCACGCAACGCCCTGCAACCAGGATTTAAGTTACTTTGTTCGGCGGGCCTAACTGGGACCCTGTAGCTGGCCAGTGCTTTATCGCAGTCGACCTGAACTTAGACTTTGTCCCAGTATAGTGCGACCAGATATCCCTTGTTGGCACTTTGTGTTTTTTGGTGCTATTTTAACTTAAAACTTTGAAATTCAATATCTCCGGTTTCACTGATTGGATTTTTGTCATTTTGGTTTTGTTTTCTTTTTGTGTGGTGTTTTCACTGTTTTACTGTTTGAAGTGTTGCACAAATACTTTACACATTGCCTTCAAGTTAAGCCTGCCTGCTCTGTGCCAAACTACCAGCGGGTGAGCACAGGTTAATCTGGGGTTTGCTTGTGCCTTACCCCGACTAGGAATGTGGTTGCTGCTTGACCAGGGCTCACACCCCAGTCAACCAGAACCCCAATTTTTAACGAACCCTAATACCAATATTTACACTGCAGAAGTAAACGGCAGCTTATTAGAGTACAGAAAAACAGCTGTATTGACTAATACAAAAAAGGAAGCGCAAACCAATATGCACCATCGTTATTAGTGTGTACAATAATCCTATTGTAATCAATACCACCACAGTAATAAAACATCTTGTACTGGAAGATTACTGTAGTCCTCTAAAATTGTGATACATAATAAGCAGTTCTATGAGATCAATAATCGATAAGCCACCTTATAACCAGGCCATAGTTTATCACTAGGTACAGGGTAAATCTCTAGGTATTATGGAGACTTTCTAACCCAGTTATAGTTTGATCTGCAGATCCTGCAAGGAAAACAAATCACACTTTATCCACCTGGACCTTTATCCACCTGGACCTCTATTGAACCCCCAATAATTTGATTATTGCTCTGCTCTGCCAACTATAATTCAAACCTACAATTGCAGTAGTTTTGCCACAATCCCTACAAGTCAGTGGAGGCCCTGGATAAATTGTAATTTATGTACCATTTATGTACTCTCTGCGGCCTGGAAATGAGTCAGATCCATTTGTCTTTGGCACAGCCGTCAGCCAAATACAATGTAAACTTTGCTAGTAAACATTTGGCTATGTAAATAGTTTATTTGCTATCTGTTTGGCTGATAGCCAAACAATATAAAACACCTGCTATTTAACCAGTAGCCTGGTAAATACTGACCCTTCTTTTAGTATTTATCTGGCTTTCAGGTAAATAGCGCATAATCCCAACTATTTAGCTGGCCACCAGGCAGATAGTGAAGTTTATTTGAAGCTTGTCCCGCACTAGCCATATGGGACGCAACCTCTGCTACTGAGCCAGGTTTTAACTTACATTGAAGAGAAACTTCACTATTTACTCAATGGTTTCCTAGCCACTGCCATTTAAATTATGACTATTTATAGGCCTCCTGCAGTTCACCACATTACTGGAAATGTTTTGTGAAGATAGATCAATTTCCATTATTTCCTATTTCATTGTAGGGGGTTTCTATGTGGTTCTTGATCCCATTTTGAATAAATAATTGAAATAAATTCAGAACACCCAAGATCTATAAAACCTCAGGCTCCCTCTGTAAGCATTTTGCCTTGGAACATGTATTGAAAACACATAATACAACAGCACAACAATTCACCTTCATTTTACTTCCCCGCCATAGTTCCTCTCACATGTGCTACCTCTTGACTCACCTAGCTCAATGTGACATCCTTTATAGAAACAATCTATAGCTAATATCACTCGTGCATAGGCTGATGCCTAGACATTAGGAGCCCCCTCCCATCTCCAGGCATCCCTGTAAATGTGGAGACTTTTCATTAGCACTCCTATTATACTTTGACAACAATGAATGTGATAACATTTCTCATTCTCTACCCTGGAAGACAATGAAGGGCCCTATCAGAAGCACCTCCATCAAAATAACCATCCAGGAAAATGAAGACGTGGGGCCAGATGATGTATCAAAGGGTTTTACCCATTCTGCGTCTATGGGAACATGTGTTCATACACATGGCCCCTGAATATTAAAGAGAGGTTCTTAGAAATGAGTATAAGAGGCACACAAGCAGACCGTCTTCCCTTAAGATGTTACTTCAATCTCCACAAACTTAAACATCTGAAATACAAACATACTACAATACCGAGGAAAGGTGCTGGCTCCTGGATGTAATGCCACTCAACAACACCTTGTTGCAACATCAACTCATCTGGCTGTTTACTAGTGAGTTACTTCAAATGCTAGAAAAACTGAATATATGTCTGTAATGAAAATCAATAATGGTCATATTCTAATGAAATATAAAGACATGTTCAACTCGTTATAGGAACTGTACACTAAACCCTACTCCCGGATAAACCTCCTACTTGAGGTGTGTTAGATCTTTTTCTGGACAAGATTAACCTACTCTGAGAATCTTACAAGCAGACGGAGATAACCTTAACGTAAAGTGGATCTCACCTGCTCTAGCAACACTTAAATAAACCCCTTGTCCCTCATGGCCCCACCAATCTCCTTTACATGAAGCTGGCTACTACATTAAAATAAATCCTTATTTCACTCTCCTTGGGATATACGAGGGAAGGTGAATTAGTGCCCTAAGCCTTGGAGTCGGGAATGGGGGTGTTGGGGCAGCAACCTTTGTACTGGTTTCTGAAACAGCCCCTTTGCAGCCCAGAAAATTCAGACCAATCTCACACTTGTTTTCGCACTGTAAAACGTATGTACCAGTAGTTGCAGCTCCAGTGACCATCATGCTGAACTTATTGATACAACGCTACTAATCAGGATTCACGAAGTATATATAGTATAGTGACTATATCAGACTCTCGTCACACATGATTCCTGCAGCCACAACATCTTCTATCCTCCCAATGGGTGTTACTGAAAAGGTATTTGACACGGTATACTAGCCCTTTTTGTATACTATCGTTTATAAGTCTGATTTAGGTCTGTCCTTTATCACAGCAATGATGATCCTGTGCCATTCCCCTAGTACTGCAATTAGAACACAGGGGCAGATTTACAAGTCCCTTGCGTCATTTTTGCGCCGCTGTTGCGTCACTTTTTGTGACGCAGCGGCGGTGTAAAAATGCGGCATATTTACAACGTGACGTATCTAGGGAGATGCGTCACGTTGTAAAGCCCTGCGCCACATTATACCTGCGTCAGGTATAATGTATGCAGGGTGGGCGTCCCACGCAAAAAAGCCTCGTAGAAAAGACGCAGTGAAATCTACAAGATTTCACTGCGCCACTTCTAGGACGCCACTGCGTCAAAACCTTACGCCTGCTTGGAGCAGGCGTAAGGAGTGACGCAGCACAATGAGGATAGGCTTCCCCATGTATTGCTGGAGTTGCGTCGTGCTTACAACACGACTCCAGCAATACGTGACTTTTGCGCCAACAGATGCGTCAGAATTTCTGACGCATCTGTCAATCCTTGCGCCATGGTGCGCCGTATTGTAAATACGGCGCATCCATGGTGGCGCAAGGGTTTCGCAGGTAAAGTGACGCATCTCTACAGATGCGTCACTTTCTTGTAAATCTGCCCCATAGTCTTTTGATAGCCCCTTTGATACTCGCACTAGGAAACAGACAGGGGTTTCCACCACGGCCTACTGATTCTGTTAGTGTCCAACCCCTTCCAATGACACTCTGAGATTGAACAAGGTGTTCACCACAACCTTGATAGGGGAAAGCAACATAATGAGCATGTTCTGAGGGCATTATTTAGTTTTAGTTAGTCCAAAGCAGAAAGGTGAGACCAGGCCACCCTCACTGTTATTTCACAACACTTCAAAGTCTCTGGATACACACTCAACAAATCCAAGACACAAAGTAAATTAGTCAATGTCCACAGAACAAACACAATGTTTAAAGGTTCAGGCTTTAAATAGCAAACAAGTCCATTGAAAAGCCTGGACGTTTTCTTTGGCTCAAGCATTAAAGAAACTATTGAATTAAATACAGAATTGTTATTGAAAAGAGAATGATCTTACATTATTGAATGGGATTTTAATCTTTCTCAATAAATCGCTGAAAAAGCAAAGCACACTTGGATTTTAATCCCAGGTGTGCTCTGCTTTTTCAGCGCCTTATTGAGGGTATTGTTTATTAGTGGTCCAGACACACTCACATGTGTCAACCAGCCCAACCCTATAAAAGCGCACCAGACGCGTACACGCCACTGGTGCACTGGGAGCGTACCTAATGCAAGCCCTTCTGCATTTGTCCGTGCCCGAACGCCATCCCCTGACCACAACGCTGTATGTTTAATATCAGTCGGGACGCCGGTACTTTCAGCCTGGTTAAAGGACTTTTTGATTCAGCGTCAGCAGATAGTTTATGCTTCACCCCATCTCTTCTGAACCAAGAACCATCAAGTGTGGCGTACCACAGAATTCAATGTTATCCCTTTTGCTCTTCAACATTTACATGAGACCTTTGTCGTATCTCTTCCATCAGATGTAAGTAAGATTTTATCTCCACATTCACTTTCTCCGCTGAGGAGCCTTAACCTCACAGGGCAGTCGGCGCTAGGGGACGGAGCACCCCTAACAAACATCCAACACAAACTTCCTTCCCAATATGTAAAGAAGTGCGCCGTACAGGGGCATCTTAAGTATTTTTGGGGCCCCGGGCCAAACATAATTTCGGGCCCCCTGCTCGGATCAACTCTGAATTTATTATCCATTTCCAGCTCATTCAAGCCCTAAGCAACTATGGTCTGACCATTGACAATACTCTTTGTTGGTCCTCCAATCCTTTACAGGGACCCCCAGTGCTTCAGGGAGCACCCATTCAGTGCAAAGCCTTTGAATATTTATAAGATATTGGAGACCTGGAAGCCCCCTTTCATATTATGAAGGAGGCTCCATCATGTTTGCGATATGCCTCTGTCTGGGACTGTCCTGAAAGCTTAATGATGGGGCCCCTAGCAAGGTGGGGGCCCTGGGCCAGAGCCCACTTTGCCTATGCCTTAAAACATCTCCGGTGCCGTACACTGGACCTTCGTGCAAACAGGTGTTTTTAATCAATAAATGACAATGTGGCAGCTTGCTTGGAAATCCTGACGTGTTTCGGCTGAGGTTTCAGCCTTCTTCACAGGTAAGCTTTCAATGGATTGTGGCGTTCACCGCGTGATTACGTGCGCCTTTTAAAGACTACTGTATTTTAATGTAGTCTCTGCATACTACAATCCCCAGAATGCATTGTTACACATTACCAATTCCAATTCCTTTGTCGTGCAATTCGTTTTCCCTTTCATAATTAGTTTTTCGGGGACATTGCAGTCTTTATAGAAACTCACAAATAGTGTTCCAACAGGCATATCTCTCCAGCTGAATATTTGCATTGCTGCCACCAATGATTGTCTCTCAGAAACCTCAGGTCGCCTTCAAGCCCCCCGGTGAAAAACGCGTCAGTATTTCCAAGCAAGCTGCCACATTGTCATTTATTGATTAAAAACACCTGTTTGCACGAAGGTCCGGTGTATGGCGCACTTCTTTACATATTGGGAAGGAAGTTTGTGTTGGAAGTAAGATTTTATATGTACACTGATGATGCCCAGCTTATCATTGGCTTATTCCCCCTCCTCTGAGTGTCTGCTTACAACCAACCTGTGGATGAACACCAACTTCCGAAATTAAACTCCCACAAAATGGAGATTCTTCTAATGGCCCCCAAAATTCAGATAAATGATCTTAACTGGCCATCTTCTTTTTCTACTCCTCCTGCTCCCACTTTGCAAGTTTACAATCTGATCAAAAACATTGATTCAAATCTTCAGCTTCTCTAAGATTCAAAGTGTCCACAACTTCTGAAAGATTTAAAGTGTCCAAGACCTGCTTTTTCACCTTCAATCCTTAAAGAAAAATATCTCATTTTTAGACAAGGAGCTTAGGGTTCCAGTCATTATCACATAGATACAATCTTGTTTAGGTTATGGGAATGTGTACCCTTTAATGCCCCTAAGAGCCTGGTCTCTTTTCTCTGCTTATTCAAAAGTCAACGAGCCTCTTGCTCTATGGTCTTAAAAAGTATGACTGCATTTTTCTGTCATCTGTGAAATTTACATTGGCTACCAGCACACAAATGCATTGCTTTCAAATGCCTGACCATTCTAAAAAACAAAAACGATTTATACAAACAAACCAGGATTTCTTAAGAAACAATTCAGCTGTGTACAAGCCACCTAGGCAGCGTCATTCCCAAAAATTATTTTCTCTTATTAGTTCCCAAAGTAAGAACAGCAACGTACAGTGATAATTATTATCTGTCGTTACCGTTAAATTTGGAATTCCCTGTCTCTCTATTTAGGAGCCATCACCCCGTATTTTTAGGAGACTGCGGGAGTCTTTCCTTTTTAACGCTTAACTCTGTCGCAGCCTTCATAATGGCAGACTGTTGCTTATCCCCTTTCAAACAGCTGACTGCACCAAGAAAGTTTGGTGATTGTGCAGTGACAAATACCCTCTAAAGTTTCATTTACACATGCCCAGACCTTGTACAAACTTTGGTGGAGCATTTTCCTTGACATTGATCTCTCTTGCAATTGACATATGTAAATATATACGCGTCATAAGGGTGTAATAGGTGCACTTTTAATGGAATATAGATATTTACATCATCACCAGGGCAATCAAAGGATGGAAGACCTGTGGGATGATGATTGCCCTCTTTTGATTCCTCAAATAGAGCTCATTTGAGACTTATCAATACCTAAACGGTGCAGCTTTGTAAGGATAAAAGTGTACCTAGCTAAAGTCATGGGGGGAGATTTACTAAGATTTTACACCGTATAATCGGTGCATAATCTTTTTTTCCAATTTACTTTCCAGTACCAAACTTGCTTAGCACTGGAAATACCGTGAAAGTAACACCAAGCGGCTTATGCGCTGCTTTGCATTACTTTGCGCCAAGGGTGCGTACCTTGAGTGGTGCATGGGCGTTCCTATGCAACCACCTGAGGTTTTTGACGCAAAACCCAATTTACTAAACAAAGTAGAAAAGGGTTTAGCGTCAGAAAACTGCGCCCTTTTAAAGTAGGTGCAGGGAAGGAGAAATGCTTTCATTTCTCCTTCCTTTTCCGACTTTGTACATGTGCTGCACAGTACAGCACACATACAAAGTCGGAAAAGGGTTGAAGTCAGTCTATGCATGGTATTTTGTACTGGAAGGTTACCCTTCCAGTACAAAACCTATGCTAGACTTACTGAGACACCCTTGCACCATGGTGCAAAGGTGTCTCCGTGGCGCACAGCATCTGATTTCAGTGCCGGCGCTAGGGAGAGGGGAGGAGAGCACCATATTTCAGTAAATTTGGCGCTCTCCTTCTCATGCAGCACCGCACAACACAGCACTTACGGCTGCTGCACTACGCTGCATGAGAACTTAGTCATTCTGGCCCAAAGTGAGCACACATGCGTCGAACCTTACCTCTCTGTTCAACCTGTCAAACAGATGTTAATATATGGCTTCCAGGATACATAACTATCCAGGCAATTGGTAATTGAAAGGACAAAAAAATGGCATCAGGCTATAAGCAACACTGTTTTAAACTCAAATGCCCCACAAGACCAAAACTGGCCAGAAATATTCACCTTAATTGTCAAACAATTCGTGCTAAAAGCACAAGATTCAAGTTACTACACAATGTTCACTGCTGAAACTGATGTTTGCTGGGCTTTTGAAAAAGATGGCGGAAATCTACTCCACCATATTTTCCACTGTGTTAAAATCAGCACCACTTGGGAAGAACTTAGCAAGTGTAAACCTCGCAGGAGCCTAGTGATAAAGTAACCAACAAACATTATGTCACTCCTTCCCCTCTTTTATCTTCCTCTTTCATTAAATTATGCACTTCAGTCTTTTATCCTATTTATTTTCCTTTGATTCTCATTGCATTTCAAGTCATGGTTGCTACTGGTAGGAAACTGTTTTTGCCAAAACCAGAAAGCTAGAACCAGTGGCGGCTGGTATTTGAAGGTAGTGGGGGGGGCGGGCAGACCGTGGGGGTCGGGAGGGAGGAGGTAATTGATTAAAAATTAAAATACTCACTTACATGTCTGTCGCAGCCGCCCGCCATCGCCGCCGTGTCCTCTGGGACCTCTTCTGCCTGCTTCCAGGGCAGGAAACAGGAAGCACCCGGCTCCCAGCCTCCCGATAGCCAATCACAATGCTGCAATGCATTGTTGTGATTGGTCTGAGCGCCGTGGTTCGGCGCTCAGCCAGAGAATGGGAGACTGGGCATGTTCTTCATGCAGGCTGTAATGCAGCCTACATGGAGAACATGTAAAGTGCGCATGATGGTTTGACCGGCCTGAGATGGCCGGTCAAAGCGTCCTGCGCTCTTGAAGTGGGCAAACCACTCCTCCAGTGTCCGTGCTCTGTGAGCAGAGAAGCCCTACCTCTACCCAGCTGAGCAAGGGTAAAAATAAAATGATAATAACAATCATTATTACTTTTTTTCCCCTTTTTCGACCTGCTCAGTGGGGCGACGACGCTCCGCCTTAGTGGAGGAGCCGTTTGGCTAGAACTGCACAATTTCGAAGCAACCAGGAACTTGACAGCAATTGATGTTAAGCTTATTTCCATATTGATCAATTCAATAAAAAGATTTAAAATTTGAAAACACTTTGATTGACCAATTGTTTATTGCTCCCATCCTTGCCTTTGCTGATCCCATCAGCCGCTATTCACAACATGTAAGAACCACATGAAATCCGCTTTGAGGAGTTGAATACTGAATTCTGGGTGAAGGTGGTTAACCCAGTGGAACTTGGAAGGCATAGTCTGTCAGTGTTAGAAAAAAAACTATTGAGTCTATATCCTCGCTTTGAAGTCAGCAGTGATGGAAAACTTATTTGATTATCTTTTTCCTGCTGCTCCTGGTGTAAACAGATAACAAGCTTCTCACTAACATGAACACAACAGTAAAGTCAGATGCCGCAGGATATTGATGGCTTGCTGCCTTGTCCATCTACAATTTCCAACTCCAAAACTGTCCTAGGAAATTGCGCGTTGATGCTGATGACCAAACAACATGTTCACACCTCAAAGAATCTGATTCAGACTGGGTGGACCTGCCCACCTCATTGGTATGGGTACTGGGCACACCTGTAAATACACTGCACGTCCATGCAGTGGCAAACTGGCCAAAGTGGATGGCAATTGAGATCCTGAGATCTAGCCCAGAATACTGTCCGGCCATATACTGCAATGTGTCCATAACTGGATCTGATGTCCCAAACGCTGTGCAGTGGACACTGTTTTGGTAGCCATGACAAATGTATTTACATGTCATAATTAATTAGATGGTGTAACTATGTTTCTAATATCCTTCATGGTGCAATGGAGCATTTTAGCATTTGATGAGAAGGACATTTCTATAATCAATCTTGGAAATAACAATTGCTTGATGTACAGTATGGAAATCTGTTTGTGTAAGTAGGGTCTTAAGGTCTTTATTTAAAGGAAGGCGAACAAGGAGTCGTTCGCAAAAACACCCAAAAAACCAGCACATAGTCAGTTCGGAAGCCTCAATATTCACTTGTCCTAGAGCAGATTATGTACTATTTACAAAGTGCCAGGATAATATCTAAGAAATGGCCTAGCTGATGGTTAGTGAAACTGGAACGTGTACCATTTAGCTGTTGGGCAGGCAAATAGCAAAGGAGTTTCACTACAAGCAAACTAGCAAAGATTATGAACTTTTTGCGAGTGGCTGTGCAAATAGCAAAGAAACGTCACTAATTACCTGGCTACTGACTAAATAGCAGACCATATACTATTTGATCAGGGTTGATCAGATAACACATAAACTTCACTATTTACAGAGCTGCCAGTTAAATAGCAGAGATTGTGTACTATTTGTCTACTGACTGGGTAAATAGCAAAGAAACATTATTCTTCACTCATGCGCAAACTAAACAGAGATTACATGGGTGGTGACTGGGCAGACAGCACAATACATATTATTTGCCGGTCTGCTTGCTAAATAACAAAATTTCTATATATTTTACCCACCTATAAGGTAAATAGTGAAGAGTTGCTGTTATGGCCCTGTCCATTGACCAAACAGTATAGAATCCTTGTTATGTGGTAGGCAGCTGGGTTTATATTCTGTGCTATTTACATGGTCGTTGCCTAAAGTTTTCACACTTCATGAAATTTGCAAATCCAGTCGACTCAGTCACAACCTTGGTCGTAGGCGAAGCTTTCTCCAAAAACTTTTTGTGAGAGAATTATATTGCAAAAGTGTTGTTTGTACTTTGTGAGATTTTTCCCTCTCGCTTTTCCTTTTTTAAACTTTACAAGCTTTGTAAAGTGTACAAAGTTTGCAAAATGTAAAAAAAAAAACCTCCACAACCGTCCTGGAAGTAAATAAATAATCACACTTTCCACAAACTTAGCATTTTCTGTCACTGAAGATGATGGGTGCCTGCTGGGTTTGCCAGTGAACACTGGTAATACACCTCTTTTTGCTTCCAAGACACTGCTGCTCTTGTATATTGTTCTGTAATGATAACATGTGCATCCTCTGACCCTCCTCACCAGGGGGCGCTATTAAGACCTCAATTGACATCTTCTACGTCACTGCATGAATAGCCGGAAGCTGCACTGCTAGCATATGGGAATCAGTGAAGTCAGCAGGTCCCACATTTACTTACACCAGGGAGGGGCGAGTGAGGTGTTGCTGCTCAGTAACAGTCTCTGCTAATAATAGCAGTGGGCATTGCGTTCAGACTAGGAGCCATATGTAAATCATAGGCATAGACATATGCAAATCAGCCTGTACAGTAAGGCAGGCTCAGTGGTCATTTAGTGTAATAGTATTTCATTAATATTTGGGGGCATGCAAACCTAAGTGGTTGAGAAGGCGTGCATTCAACAATTATACCACATCATATCCAAGCAACTGCTGCTAGAAGTCTAAATGTTTGTCCTACAAATTTTATTCAGCATTGTGTACCCCTAAAAAGGTTATGAGAGAAAACCACCTGGTAGCCTGTGATGGAAATGGGCAATATGCACTTTGATAATCCTTGTTAGACCCTCTTAAGAGACTAGTCTTCAAACTGTAACATTGTACATTATCTTTGTATTTAGATGTGTTTGTATTAAAGTCCATTTTAGAT
The DNA here is from genome assembly GCA_963921515.1 of Calotriton arnoldi. Classification (NCBI taxonomy): domain Eukaryota; kingdom Metazoa; phylum Chordata; class Amphibia; order Caudata; family Salamandridae; genus Calotriton; species Calotriton arnoldi. The sequence goes on from CAWUFW010020806.1 coordinate 78,596, forward strand.
CTGGCCGGGCAGCTTGAGCATTCTGCAAAACTTATGTAATAACAAGCAAACCAGAAAAATATATTCAAGCATATACAATTCTATTCAGATCAATATAACTTTATTCAAATACATGTTGTATCCATAAAAGTGCAACAATAAAAATACATCCAATTCATTACATTAAAAACCATAAATATGATGTATAATGAATACAACTGTTTAGAGATCCAGCACCCTCAAAATTACATAAGGTGCAAAATCGTGCATCAGAGCTACGCAGTATTCATGGGGCGACGTGATCTTACAGCAGCTTTCGAAAAGGCACCCAAACAAATTGTCTCAGCTTCATTATTCAGGTGAAGAAACAATTCACGTGCCACTGTTAAATATCGAACTTCTCGTTTCTCTAAAAAAGGGACAGAAAATATTTGGAATATATAAGATAAAACCCACAAAAAAACATAAAATGTGACATTGACTGTCCTGAGTTGCCATCACAGGGACATGAGGTAAAATCAAAATTAATGTTAAAGGCATACACATACAACAAAGGGCTTTGGTCAGCCCTCTTCAGCCACTGGTCTTTTTGAGTGTCATTCCCAATAAACCCATCACAGCAAATAGCAAATAGCATGGGCCACTTCCGCCATTGACCCTAATGTACTGTGAACAATGGCATTTCACCTGATCAAATGTTGACATCCTCCTGAAACTGAGTGTGCTTCAGTGCCAGGGCTGGTAGGTGGTAATTTAGTTTTCAATTTTCTCTGTTTATTGGTCCCCTTTTACTTCTTGCCTTCTCCTTTTTTTTGTTTTTGTTTTTTAAAGCTCCTACACCTCCCCACACAGTGCTACCTGGCCCCACATTGCCACTCATGTAATCAGTAGGGCATCACATTCCACAGGGCCTCCGCTTCTAACAGGGAGGTCATCTTGGAATTGTAGTGCATTATTGTTTTACAGGTCCAAAATGGCTGCCATTTTTAGAAGCAAAATTTCATCCATCATGGTATTGAATATTGTGATAAACATACCATTCCAAGGTGGTTGCCAAGTGAGTTTTATTCTTTTACTTGTCTTGCATATGCTTCATGAGTCTGTGTGTGTGTTTTATTGTGAATGGAAGAGTAGTTGCATACAAGAATGAGTAATTATGAAAATGAATGAATGCATGAGTGCCAGGATGAGTGATATAGTGTAGGTATGATGAGTTATTGAATACCTAAACTCAACAGTGATTGAAGAGAAGCTTTCAATCATAAGCCATACCCATTCACCCTTCTTGTTCAACGAGTGCCAAACCCCAAGTACAAATTGAAAACCTGTTTTCCACTAGCGCAATATTCTATGTAACCACAAGATGGCAGAAATACTTTATTTCTGCGAGATGCCTATACAAGCAACACGAGTTAAACAAAAAAATGTTATCTTGTTTTTGAAAATATTTTACAATCATAGACGCTGCTGCATTTTTGTTGTAGCACACAGGTTTTAACACTGTTGGAAGAGGAAAAGTTCAATAATCAAGGGAGGGTAACCTACCAATATTTTGAGACAGTGAAATGAGACAAAAATAGAGTGATTTGCTAAGCAAATGAGTACATGAAAATCGTTAAGGTCATAATCTGAAAAGGAATGGAGGTTGGGAATTGGTTTTAGAAAGATGCAAAAGTGAAATGAATATATGGACAAGCATAATGTAGTGTCGCGCTCTAGTGTTCCGCGGTCACGTGTGGCCGGGAATGCTGGGAGCGCGGCAGCCATTTTGGGCACACTATCGGCTGGCCGACCACAGGCGAGCAGCGGTTCCCGGCGCTCCTGAAAGGAGATAATAAAGGTTTATATACACAGCCCTGGGTCTGTCTTCTTTGCACCCAAACAAACCACTACAAATTGGCGACGAGAGTGGGAGAAGACGACCCGAGAGCGACCACGTGGAGTGCAGTGCACATACCACGAGTACCTTGCAAGGAGCGTGGCAGGGGCCCAACCAGTGCCTGGACAGTTCCCACAGCGTGGCCCCACGACGCAGCCAAAGAGCTACGAGGGGAGTGCCCGTGTCCAGCACAGGACGGAAGCAGTACCTGTCTCCCGGTCCGCACCTGGTCAGAGCGGCGCCACTACTGATCGGAGTCCAGACCCCGCAGAGCGTCAAGGACAGGTACAACGCAGCCACAGAGTCCAGCTCAGGACATATAAGCCTTACGCAGGGCCTAGGCGCACTAAACAAAACCCAGCACTCAAGGTCGGCTGGTGACAGTAAGGGGAGCACAGAGCCGACAGCCACCCCATACCTCCCCGAGCCCTGGACACAACCGGCGACTACGCAGCGTGAACCTGGCTAACCAAGGTCCACGTCGCACAGGAGCGGCCACGTCGTCCCACGAAGTGGCAGCAAAACCACAGGGACAGAGTGCCCCAGGAAGTCCTCCACCGAGAGTGAGTGACGAACCGATTGCAAAGCAAGCAGGGATGTGTGCGCAAACGTTCTCCCTCACAAATCCTTTACCGTTCCTGCCCCACCCAGGGGAACCTGCTATGAAATGGGAGGATTGGAAGGAGTATTTCCTGAATTATTTGTCCGCGTTGGAGGATGAAGGAGAGGAGGTCTTTCCAAGCAAACGGAAAAAGAAGATCCTACTTCATAATCTAGGCCCCGAAGGGGTCAGGGTATACAGAAACCTGGTAAAGAAAACCAGACCGCCAGAAGAAACGGACGTGTTCCAACACGCCATAGACGACCTGGATAGTCACTACCAACCAGTAGTATGCACGGCCATTGACCGCTTCAATTCTTTTCAAAGGAAGCAGAAGGCAGGAGAATCAGTAGATGAGTACGTAGCTGCGCTGAAGAGCCTCGCCATCACATGCAAGTTCGGAGGGTTACACGATGAATTCATAAGGGATCAGATCATCATGCACACGGTGAACACGTCCATACAGGAAAAGCTGTGGGTCAGTGGTGATTCTCCTCTCAAGGAAATTGTAGCACTCGTCAAGAAAGCAGAACTTTCCAAGCGATGCGCGGAAGCCGCGAAAAGGAGGCTACCAGTAGACCATTGGTCGGAAAAGTGACGGAGACCCGGGGACAGGAAAGGAAGCCGCAGACCACGAGGAATTCTGGATGGCAACAAAGGCCGGAGACGACAGTGCAGGCAAACACACAGTTCCAGCGAGAAGCAAAGAAGGGATGTTACAGATGTGGCAACATAGCCCATGCAGCATCCGATAGGCGATGCCCAGCCTTCAGAGCAAAATGCCTATACTGCGGGATAATGGGACACTTCGAAAAAGTCTGCAGACGGAAACCCAGGAAGACGACGGTGAAGTATGTAACACAAGATTCTGACCAGGAAGGAGGAGAAGAAGGAGAAGAAGAAGAAGAGGAAGTACTGTGCATCGAGGAACACGTGTTGGGTGTGGATGGAGCGCGCACAAGCAAGCCAGTGTGTGAAGTAACGATTGGAGGGGTTCCAGTCTCCACGGTGGCGGACTCAGGCTCCCCTTACACAATCATACAACGCAAAGTGTGGGATCGAGACTTCGCCCAGGTGCCAGGCATGCATCTACTTCCTCCCGATATCAAACCAGTCACCTTCACGGGAGAACCTATACCGATGGTGGGGTTCCAGAAACTGCAGTTCCAGTTCAAAGGGCGCACGACTGAAGGAAAACTGTACGTGGCAGAGAAAGGACCATCAGTGTTGGGGTGGATGGACCAAGGAGGACTGGGAATCAAACTCAATCCGGGAGGAGCAACCCAAGTACTGATGACCGGCCAAGAACAGGAGTACGAAGCAGACAGATGGAAGGGGGAGTTCCCAAAGGTTTTCGGAGGCACGATAGGAAAACTGACTAAGTTCACGCACAAAATATGCCTCAAGGAGGGGGCACAGCCAGTGAGCCACAAAGTAAGGAACATATCGTTCAACAGCAGGGAAGCGGTGCAGCAGGAATTACAACGCCTGGAAGATAATGGAGTGATAGAGCCGATAGAGAGCGCGGAATGGTTGGCTCCCCTGGTGGTAGCACGGAAACCCACCGGCAAGGTGCGTTTGTGCATCGACTTGCGCGAACTCAACAAGAACATAGTCGTGGATAAATTTCCCCTACCACAGATAAATGAAATGCTGGCACAGACTAAGGGCGTTCAGTGGTTCTCGACCATAGATCTAACCTCCGCGTACCACCAGATAGCACTGCATCCGGCAAGCAAGAAATTGACATCGTTCATCACACCATTTGGTTGCTATCAATTTCAACGGATGCCCTTTGGGCTGGCGTCCGCCGCGGCTGTGTTTCAAAAGTTGATGCACAAATTGTTTAGAGGCACGGATGGAGTGCAATACTTCCAGGACGACATCCTGATCATGGGGAAGACGAAGACAGATCACGACACAAAACTCACAGAGGTCCTGCGCATTCTGGAGTACAATGGCCTCACGGCAGAATGGAATAAGTGCAAGTTAGGAGTGTCGACGGTGACGTACCTGGGTCACGAGATAAGCAATAAAGGGATCACCCCTAAAGAGGCCAACATGAAAGCCATCAAAGATGCACCCATCCCAAGGAATAAAGATGACGTCCGGTCCTTCCTAGGCATGGCAGAGTTCTACAGCAAGTTTGTGCCTCATTTCGCCACCAAGACACACAGCATGCGTCAGTTGCTAAGAGACAAGACAAACTTTGAATGGACAGAGGAGTCAGATGTAGAATTTGTCCGCATAAAGAAGGACATATGCGATGCAGTACCCTTACAGGGTTTTGATCAGGGAGCACTCTCAGTTCTCACCACGGATGCCAGCGATAGAGGGTTGGGAGCAGTCCTCATGCAAAGGTCGGAGAGAGGAATATTGACGACGATCAGCTTTGCATCAAGATCACTGTCCACAACCGAGGAGAAATTCAGTGTGGTGGAGAAAGAGATGCTGGCGGTGGTATGGGCAATGGAACGGTTCCGCCAATTTCTGTGGGGATCAAGGTTCTTGCTAAGGACTGATCATAAGCCTTTGATCAAAGTATTAACGTCCAGTGGACATGCGAATGCCACCCCTCGCATAGCCAAGATGACGTTGAAGTTGTTGGACTATGTGTATGACGTGGAATACATTCCGGGGGCAAAAAACAAGGTAGCGGATTACTTAAGCAGAGCAGCAGCCATGGAGGATGCGCCTCAGCCAACGGAAGAAGAAGACTACACCATTGCCTTTGCCGAAGATCAAGAAGTGGTCATAAGTGCGCAGGAGTGGAGTACAGCCTACGCAAACGACGCGTCTCTCAAGGAAATAAAAGACTTCATGATTTTAGGATGGCCAGAGAAAAAACGTCTCACATCGGACCAACGGAAGTTCTATGAAGTGAGAGGAGAACTGTCAGTAGAAGACAAGAATGTGTTCCTGCTTAGAGGAGACAGAGTGGTGCCTCCAGAAGCACTGGTAAAAAGAGTAATAGCCATACTACATGAGGGGCACTTGGGCATAGTAAAAACCAAACAGAGGGCCAAACAAGCATATTGGTGGCCGGCACTGGACAATCAAGTGGAAAGATATGTTAGAGAGTGTGCACAGTGCAGCGGAGCAGACAAGAGCCAAACCACGATGAGACCTCCTTTGGGGAAGTTCCACCAACCGGTCAATCCATGGGATGAAGTAGCGATCGACATACTGGGCCCGATCTTAGATGCACAGAGCATACCCATGTACATAGTAGTGCTAGTGGATAGATATTCCAAGTGGCCAGAAGTGGAAATACATGACAAAATGGATACAGACACAGTGTTGAAGTTCCTCACGTCCCTCTTTCTGAGAGAAGGTATCCCCAGGGTCATAACTTGCGACAATGGACCACAATTCACGTCCGATAAGTGGAAGGCATTCATGGAGAGGAATGGTATCCTGATAAAGCACACCCCGGTATACCACCCGGCAGGAAACGGCCTAGCAGAACGCTTCAACAGAGTGGTGATGGGGTCTGTGCAATCCGCCATCAATGCAGGGAAAAAGTGGGACATAGAACTCCTACGAACCGTATGGGCCTACCGCATCACGCCCACGCAAACGGGGTACAGCCCGTTCAAGATCTTAAGAGGTCGGGACCCATTCACAAGGGATAATATAGCGTGGAAGCAAAGGACCGTCCAAAGTAAGTGGTCGCCCGCAGTGGTGCGGAGCAACTTAGAGAAAGCTCAAAAGCTGTACACAGATCACTACAACCAGCGACGTAGAGTAAAAGAAGAAGTGTTGGAAGAAGGGGAATGGGTCAGGGTAAAACTGGCTCAACTGAAGAAGAAAGGTGAAAGCAAATTCAGTACACCTTTAAGAGTGCGAGAGACATATGCCAGATCAGCCTTACTGAGTGATGGGAAGGTGTGGTCCAAGGACAGGATGACACGGTGCAATAAGATATTGCACTGGGAAAAGACAGGAGACAAGTCAACAGGAGCGAAGGAAGAAGAGCATCAAGGTACAGACAACCAGACAACCAGAGCAGAGGAAGCAAGAGGAAACAATGTGAACATCAAAGCGGAAGAAACCAGTACCAGGTACAACCCGGAGAGTGGTGGAGAAGAGAGTCCCCAGGGGCCGCAAGAGAGTCCGGAAGAAAGAAGATCAGAGGCAAGAAATCTATCGTGCAATCCAAATGAAGCAACAGGTCCCCAGGACAACAGAGACACTAACATCTCGACACCACCAAGATACACCAGATCGGGTAGGGCCGTGGTGTTCCCTAAGAAGTACCGTGAGTATGAAGTGGAGAAATAATACTGGTACACCCGTCCTCTAGAGACACTGTGTTGTAAGACATTATATTGTAAAGGGAGGAGATATGTAGTGTCGCGCTCTAGTGTTCCGCGGTCACGTGTGGCCGGGAATGCTGGGAGCGCGGCAGCCATTTTGGGCGCACTATCGGCTGGCCGACCACAGGCGAGCAGCGGTTCCCGGCGCTCCTGAAAGGAGATAATAAAGGTTTATATACACAGCCCTGGGTCTGTCTTCCTTGCACCCAAACAAACCACTACACATAACAGAACCTCTCAGATTCAGAATCAACAACAGACCGTCCCAGCAGGAATCATCTGAAAACATCAACACTGCGACCACACTACTCACCAAGAAGCCCAGAAACATCACGCTGAGCTGTGGAAGCTGAGTCGTGCTGGTCATAAAAAAATGTCAAGCATTCTCAGCAAGAATTTTCAATTCTATTAAGGGCAAGGAGGAAAGGCTTCTCTTTCTTTACTCTTTAATTTTCAGCAGCCAATCAGATGTAAAACTTTAAATACACTACATCTCCCATGACCACCATAGTCACATGTCCCAACGATAGAGCCCACAGCCCTATATAACCTTCACGTTGCTGTTCAGCTTCCTCTTTCTTTGCCTCAAATATCAGCAAAACAGTCGGAGACCCTAAAACGAAGGATCACCAACAACTAGAACCACCAATTGAGCCAGACTCAAATGTCCTGGGGCCAAGGAATTTTCAAGGTCCTCTGTTTGCGATAGCTGGAAGAAGATCATCCCACGAAGAACCCAGGTACCACTGAAGAGTACTTCCAGAAAGATCGAACTTCCACATGGCACGAATCACTTGTCCTCATTTCCTAGAAAGATTAAAACACCAATGCCGTAAGCACTGGCCCATATATCAGAAAAAAATCACAAAATAATCAACACTGTCAGGGAGGAAAAAATTACATATATCATATAATTTATTCAAATACATATATGTGCAAATCTCGGGTAACAAGTTCACTTTGTGTAATTCTTCTGAAATGACTAGTCTTACAGCCACAAGGGTGGCCCAAATAATGTGCAATAGTACAGAATTCCATTGCCTATAAGGTTATTCCTGTTTTAGCTGATGTTTTTCTTCTCTCACGGCATATCCCAAATAATGTCCACTTATTCACAAGGCCCTCCCCGACCTAAATGCCCAAAACTGTTCCTCCTATTATTTCTTCCATCATAAATAATCAAGAGCAGGGGTATAATAATGTTAATCTTGATAGTGATGTCAACTTTACTCCGGTAGAGGGGGCTTCTACTTGTATTACTGTGGCCGATTTTGAAGTTAAATCTGGTTTGTCCATCATCTCCTGGAATTTGGCAGGGATAACTTCTAAACTTTTAGATCCAGGGTGGTTTATTTTTATTGAAGGAAACGATGTTTTGTATCTTCCAAGAGACATGGGCTGTCGATAGGGTATACATTAATGCTGACATCACATATAGTGTTGATGCACTAGCTCTGAAGAAATATGGTAGAGCCAGTGGAGGCCTAGTTATTTTGGTTAAGAATGCAATTGCTTGTGTTCATAAACAGCTGTTGATTGACTCACACGATACAATGGGGGTCCAGCTTATCTTTCCTTTGGGATTAATCCTGACTTTTTTTTAATGTTCATGTTAGGTCTGTTTCACCAGGCACAGATTCACAAATTCTGAGTATGCTAGATGATTTGGTTAGCATGTACCAGCACCAGACTAAAATTTTGGTAGCTAGGGATTTTATTGTCATGTTTGAACCATCACCTCTAATTAATATTCTGACTGAGGAAGAAGATGAGTTTTGGGGAATCCCTAACCTAACACGTAACGCACGCTGCCATCGTTCTAATAATGCAGTATTCCAGTTAACTGTGCTGGTGGTTGGGAAGAGCCTAAGGGCTTGTAATGGCAGGACTCATTCAGACCCTGATAAGCAGAGCCCTTTTAAGAGAGGCCTCAGCTGAAGCGTCATTGATTATATTCTTGTGGACGTCAGAATTTGGCAACTGGTGGGTGATGTGACAATCCCCTTCCAGGCCAATAGTGACCACAGCCCCCTGATTTTAACCATAGGGGGAACCCCTCTTAATAGCGGCCCCCCTGGTTGCTATTCAACAGCTCAAGAACCTCTTATAACTAAGAACTTCAAAAAAGTATCATGGCCTAGGATTCAGGAGGATAGTAAATTGCAATCAAAGATCTATGATCTATTCGTCCATTATCTTAGTGCATTGAAAATACTAGTAGCCCATGGTGAATTTTATGAGGCACTGAAAGCTGGATTTTTAAACAAATTATCTGGGAAGAAACTCATCGAAGGGAGGAAATTAGAATAGTTTAACCTAGCATGCAAACAGGCAAAGAGCGAGCTGAAGAAGGCCATCATCGAGGGCAGTCGCCTGGGTGTAGCATCAGCACGAAATAGATACAAGTTTGTGCTTGCTAGAGCCAAACAAGATTGGGCCGACAAGAACTGGCAGGACATGCAGTATGCTGCCCGGTGTACTGATAACCGCTCCTTTTGGAACATTATAGCCCATGGCAACCTAGAAGGAGTTACCAACCTGCGTTATCACATTCAGCCCGAGAAATGGGTAGACCATTTCACTATGTGATATGATAAGGGAGAAATTGTCTCCACTGAGGTTGTTAATGGAGACCAAACCCAACATCCATCTATTGGCACAGCAGTTGGTGATAATAATATTGTAAATGTAAGTCCGTTTTTATATAGCGCAGCTACTCACCCTTACGGGTCTCAAGGCGCTGGGGGCCGGAGTGGAAATTAAGTGAGTTATTGCCCAGAGTCACATGGTGCTGAGCTGAGCTGCTGCCGGAGCTGGGGATCGAACCGTGAACCCTGTGCTCTGGAGTCAGCTGCACCACACCTCTCCTAGCTTTTAGTCTAGATTACACCCTTATGGCCATAGATAGATTAAAACCGGCAAAGGCTCCTGGGCCCGAGCGGATACCCGGTGATCTGTACAAATCCGAGCCCTCGATATGGGCCCCATACATCAATCTTCTGTCTAATGCTATAGTCAAAGGGGGAGATATTCCTGAGACCTGGAGAGCGGCGGAGATAATTGCCTTGTATAAAAAAGGAGATTCCTCGGTTCCGTACAATTACAGGCCAGTTAGCCTAATAGATAATCTGCGAAAAATCTTTGCCAGGCAAGTCCTGCATAAATTGCAAGACTGAATGGAAGACAATGAGATCTTGTCACCTCACCAAGCAGGGTTTTGTGCCAAAATTAGTATATGCGACCAGGTTTTTAGGTTTACACTACTCTTCTGGAAGTATGTATTTCTATAGAAACAAAAATTGTATGTAGCTTTTGTCGATTTGCGAGCCTCGAGAAATGCTTTGGAATGTTTTTTTAGAGATGGGAGCCCCTGCAAACTTGGTAAATCTGTTAGCTAGGTTGCACGAGGGAAACTATACTCAGGTTAGGTGGGGGAAGCGGGGCAAACTAACCAGTAAGATCCCCATTCGGCGCGGAAAACATTATTTTCCTTGAATGTCAAGGAAGCGGTTAACACCCTAAGGAAATGTGAAAATGATGCCCCGGTCCTGAATGGTAGGAAAACACCTATCTTACTGTTCGCAGATGATTCTATATTTATTTCCAGGTCTCCAATGGGCCTCCAGAATTTACTCGACAAATTTTGGGCTTTCTGTGTGGCTAGGGGCTTGGAACTTAATGTAGAGAAAACCGAGATTATGGTTTTTGGTAAGAGTAAGAGCCACGCAAGAGCAGTGAGAATTGCTGAGAAACCGCTTGAGAGGGAAACCACCTTTGACTACTTAGGGGTTGGGTTGACTGATTCGCTTGGTTGGGAACCACAACTTGATAAAAGTTATCTTCTCCTCTGCCACAAATTTAAATCTATATTACGGTTCTATAGACAGACCAGATCCAATCACTAATTCCGCACTAGAGGTCTACCGGGCAAAAGCTCAGAGTGCTGCTCTATACGGAGCAGAGATATGGGGCCATGTTGACACTTACAAGTTGGCGGTATGTGAGAACACATATGCTAGATCCCTTGCCTCTGTCCCAACCAGCACCCCTCTGATCCCATTGTTTTTTGATCTTGGGATGAAGAGAATTGGGGATGTGGCTTCACTAAAACCCTTGATGTACTGGTTGCGCTTATGGACTATGTGAGCTAAGTGACTACTGAGAGTCTCTGAAATAAGTCCTAAAGAGCAGTGGTGCTAAATGGATCCCATGGCTACTTTATGTAGCAACTTGGTGTAGATCTTTGGGATTGACTGGCCTTTGGGACTGTCCTGAGAGGAGTAGTAAAAAAGATATAGCAAATGTAAAAGCTAAGTATTGGGCTCATGTGGCTGATCGGTATGCCACAAGTACGACCGTAGGACGTTTAACCACTCAGTTCCTAAGTTTTAAGTCATACCCAAGGATTGAGCCTTTCTTAAATTTGATTTCATCTCCACTAGCAAAAGGTCTGTACGTGAGATTTCATTCGGGCTGTCTACCATTAAGATCTGTCAGTACATGGGTCCCCAAACAAGTCTCAGTTGTCTGCCCTGTATGCGGTACAGCCCTGGAGACCGACAAACACATTTTGTTCTTTTGTACAGAATACCAGCTCCCTTCGAACAAGGTGGATCCGACCAACACGTCAGAATTTGGCAACAGACATTATTGGGTTGCTCTCAGGATTATGAGGACTGATACATCCAATCCAATTGTCTTTGCTGTGAGCAGCATTTTATTGAATAGCTGGTCTAGGTGACAGAAGTTTGTGACCTAGATTGGCGAAGAGGTTTCTTTTTATTCATTATCAGGGTTGTAATACAGCCAAGGATAAACCGGATGTTTTCCCTGTGAGACAATTCTCTACATGACTAATTATTAATTAAATGCACAGAGCACTTTAATTATTTGTGAGAATGATATTGTCTGTAGTTCTCGGAAATTGTTCTTAGGAGGTTTTATATTTATGCTGTATTTTATCTGGAATTTGTGAAAGAGTATTTTTTTATATCTGATTGTTATTTATTGTTAATATATACTTTGATGGTTTGTATAAAACCGAAATAAAGTTATTATGGTGATGATATATGTGCAAATGACTGGGTAGGATAATCCTCGCCTCCGTGTTCTTAATAGAATTTAAAATTCTTGTCCCAAATGTTCGAAAATGTGTTATTCTGTGTCAGGACCGGAGGCTCCAATTATGCTTCTTTAAAGCTGAGCCACCACCACAGAAGCAACATCAGCAATCGGCTTATAATAGAATGACTTAAACATGGATTCTGACTAAGCCTGGGCAGAGTTCGCAGAGTTTTACTTGGCGGAACTCCGCAAAGTGCCAGAAAAACTCTGTCGCCCTCCGCGGAGTAAGTCGTGCTGCTCGCACTGATTTTTAGCACCAGGAGTTTGTCCCACACTGTAAAATCAGCACGAACTGTGCTACGAGTCATGCCAGAGGGTGCTGCTGCTTTCTGCCGCTCGCGTAGACATTCTACTCAAGCGGCAGCTTCCTCAACGCGAATGGCAGATTTCTCAACGTGAGTGGTCGTGACCTGCCGCAACTGCCCGCGGTGAAAAATATAACCAGAAGAAGGTCTAGCATGTTATTTTTTCTCGCAAGCGCTCGCCAACTTTCCGTTGGTGAGCCGCTCAAGGAAAAAAAACTCTGCTACGCGTCACTTTGCCGAGTTTTTAGGAACTCCGCACTCCACGCAGAGTGGGCTAAACTCTGCGAATTCCGCCTGCTGGGCGGAATTCTTCACCCATCCCTAATTCTGACGACCAATTTGCCGTCCTCAAGATGTCATCTAAACATGAACCTAAAGCAAATGATTTTGAAGTCATTGGCCCTGTAGTGGAGCGAGCACCAAAACCAGAGGTATCAATGCCCACTTCAGACACTAACCAATGCATCTACCTAGCTAGTGTTGTAGCTGCTACAGGACTAAAAGGCTTCTGCCAAGCAATCAACAATTGACCTCTCATATCAGTATGAAACTCTGCAGTACTCACCTCATGCGCTTTCAGACATTGTACCACGCAAAGCTTAGAGTTATCTGGAAAAGCCGGGTAGGATACTGACCTGGAATTGCATTTTGTCCATCTGGAAATAGAATAGGTAACACCCTTAGGTGAAAAGACTTTCTCAGCTCGATCTAGGGCACACACATCAGACACTTCCTTACATAAAATCAGACACAAGAGTATAGTTAATTTGGCCGACAGCTGTTTCCTCGAGAAATATTTATTATCAGGTCAAGATTCTTAGAGCCGCAGAACTATGTTAACATCCCATAAAACAGAGTACTTTGGTTGAGGTGGTTTCCCCATTCGAATTCCTCGCAATAAATTACACACCACAGGGTGCTCACCAGTGGGTTTACTATCAACTGGAAGATGACCTGCCGCAATAGCTGATCTGAAATTGTTCACTGATCGATAAGCCATGCCCGCTGAGGCCAGCACCGACAAAAAATTTAAGACCAAACTACAATCTGCTCCAATGGGATCGCACCCTGTTCACGGCATCACATGCAACATGGCCTCCATGCCGAAGCATTTCTCTTGTGTGTTCCGGAAGACCATGCTTGACTGCTAAAAGCATTAGCTTTTTGCGAAAGGCCTGGGAGATCCCATCTTTCCCAGGAAGCCTCCAAGCTACCAGAGAAAGATGTTCGAACAGTATCAGTGGATGTGGTAGGTCCACTGGATCCACAAGGAGATTCCAATGGAAAGAGAACATCATCGGGCAAGCCCAAGTCAGTTCCAGAATCACCGGAAACCAAGCTTGTGCTAAAATCAATTCCGCCGTCTGGAGTCTCAATTGTGTGAGAACCCTGGGAATCATCATGAAAGGAGGAAAGGCATAGCCGAGCGAGGGAGGGGGACTAGTCCTGGGTAAATGCATCTGTGGCTTGGGCTTCCGATCTGGGCACCAACTGAAAAAAGTCAGAAGTTGATGATTGAGGCGAGATGCAAAAAGGTCCACCGAGCATGGCCCCCAATGGTGGTGAAGCGCATGGAAGGCTTTTGGGTGAAGCCTCCAGTTACTGAAATCTTGCAGATGGTGAGAGTGCCAGTCCGCAATCAGATTGCGTTGCCCCGGGAGGTATACTGCCACTACCAAGATTCGATGTTGATGGCAAAAATGTCAAAACTCTTTGTATATCTCAACCAGGAGGCATGACTTAGTCCCGTCCAATTTGTTTACAAACCTGACTACGGAAACATTGTCCATACGTAGGATAATGCAAAAATCTGTATTCTCCGGTGAGAGACTCTGAATTGCAAAAGGACCCACTAGAAGGTCCAGTTAATTGATATGGAGATCCAGTTTTGCCCTGGACCAGTGACCGCCTGTGGAGATTGAACTGTAATGAGCACCCCAACCCCCAACGGCTGGCATCTGATTCAATTATCATCTCTAGAGTCAAGCTAAAAATTGCCCTGCCATTCCCGGCTTCCATGTGGTCTAGCCTCCAAGACATTTCCGTCTTGGCTTCCTCTGATAGAATTATCTGTTCTGAATTTCTGAGACCCTTGCAAAGGAGGCTGAATTTTGAGTCGGTGAAGGGCACGATAATGGAGGGGACCTGGAAAAAATGGCCTGTATCAATGAGGCCAACAGTCCCACAAGGTGAGTTATTGACCTCAAGGATACAGTCCGTTTGCTCAAGGCAGACCTCAACTCTTTCTTGATGTTCCGGACATTTTGGGCTGGCAAGACCAGTTGAGACAGCAGAGAGTTCATCTGAAAACCCAGGAATTCCAGACATTCGGAAGGGGTTAGAATCGATTTGTGAGCATTTATGATGAAACCCAGATCCTAAAGGAGAAGGATTGTCCACTCTAGATGAGTCATAGCCAACTGGGGACATTGAGACATGATAATGATGTCATCTAAATATATGATCATACGTACCCCTGAGCCCACAGGGACTCCAAGACAGGTCTCATGATCTTCGGGGTGGAGGAGAGGCCAAAAAGGAGGACCCTGAATTCGCAACAAAGACCTTGCCAAAGGAAATGAAGAAAACGTTGAGGAGGAAGAAAAATAGGGACAGTTAAGTAGGTGTCTTTTAAATCTAATCGAGCCATCCAATCTCCCTCTTGGAGGATGTCTCTCAAAAGGTGAATTCACTCCATTTTGAAATGGCAGTAGACTATTCACCCATTGAAGTCTTTAAGGTTTAACACCAGGCGTGACCCGCCCTCTTTCTTTTCCACCAAAAAGATGCAACTGAGAAAACCATTTAGGTGGGGGGATAACACTTTTATAGCTCCCTTCTCCAATAGAGTTTGGATTTCTTAGGAGACGAAATCTTGCTCTTGTTGGGAAAAATACATCGTGGGCGGAAGACAGGGTTGGACACGGGTGCTGTAAAACTCTAACTTGTATCCTTGAATGGATTTGAGAATATAAGGGTCCTGCATTAGACTCTGCCATTTGTGAAGAAATAACTTTGTTTTGCCCTCCCCAGTAACCCTTCTGAAAGTGGAATAATTCTTACCTGTAAAACCAGATTCTTGCGAACTTCTGTATTGCTCTTTCCTGAAGCGTTTCCGGTTGGCACGGGGATGGGAGGGGTAGAAGGTGGAGTTATAGTATTCTTGATTTCCTCCTCTTCCTTGTTGGTAGAAGTCTCGTTGTGGGCCTTGGTTGTAGCCCTGGCTGAACGGGTACCCTCTAAAGCATCCAGCCCTGCCAAAAAGTGGTCTGAATACCTTTTTAAGGGATCCTTGTGCTTTGTCAAGATTGCTGTAAGTAGCCACGAACTTAGAAACTTCTTTCAGGAAAGGGGTCCCAAAAAACAGGCCTTGAGCTATTGGCCCCAAATCAGATGACATAAGCTCAGTGAGCTTCAGGTCGATTTTGAGGAGGATGGATCATTGATGTTCACTGGATATAGCACAATTTGCATTGCGCAGTTGGCACGCAGCTCTATGGACCCAACCGACTAAGATGTCTGGATCTATGGGAATGCGCTGACTCCTTGGCTTGGCATGTCAATTCTAGGATTTTAGTTAGAGAGCCTGATACATCCAGTAATTTGTCCTGACAGTTGCGCCAGTCATGATCAAGGCCCTTTTTAGGATCTTTAAAGTATTTTTTTAGGAATGTCACTAAGGTAGGATCAACTTCAGGGGGTTCTGTGACTTTGGCAGGGAGGTCTGGCCTGGGACATTCGGAACATAGACGTGCCCTGACATCTTTGTCAAATCCTTGGCGTATATGCGTTTGCACATAGTCCGCAACTTCTTACGGGGGAGAACCAAACAGTAGATCGTGGATGAATAATATATCCTGGCTCAAAGGTAAGTACCCTGGGCTGCTTCTGGACATTGGTGTAGCGTGACTTGCGCTTGTGCTTACTAGGACCAGGTTCGTCAACATGGTCTGAGCTCTGAGAGGAGTTGGAATCCATATAATCTGGGAGCGGGGCTGGAGTAGGGATATGAGGAGTGCTATAGGCGTGATCTCTAGCCATGGAGTTCGCCAACTTTTTTTGAAAACCTCAGATTGGGGTCCCTTAGGGGTTTTAGTGCTAGGATTGTCTTGTGTGGCTGACGGGCCACCGGCAATCATCAATGGGGGTGTAGGGATCCAACCCTGTGCCTAGCCACGTAGGTGACTTTTAAGGGGACCAATGGCCTTGACCGGGCTTGTTAACCGACTGTTGCACCCCAGCATCTAGCGCCTCCACCAGGTCATGCTCCAAAGACCCTTTGGGGTCATCATAGAAGTAACACTTCATATCTTCATCGAAATATTCATAAAATGTCAGGAGTCAATAGTGAAGTGCCTCAGGAGGGTAAGAAATGACCAATAATGTATATGTGGACTATCAACGAACTAATCAGGAGCAGTCAGAAGGAGTGTAGTAAATATAACCCCCAAAACAGGTCAAAGTGATATAAAAGTAGGTGTAAAATGTAGAGGGAGGACCTGCAGCACTCTAGGGAGAGCCTAATATTATTCAATTGTTCAGGGCATCGCCGGGGAGCAGTAGAACAACAGAGGCAGCGAAGAAATGCATAACTACTCATTCAGCTGGCCAGTAATTGCCAGGCTCTGAGCAGATTCTTATTGCGCATGCGACCGACTGCAAAAATAAAAAGAGAACTGCGCAGAAGGCGTCCGCGCATCCTTGCTCCCCTTACTTCCGGTCCACTGATCAAAGCAGGTGGGACAAGCTGCTTGGGAGGATAAAGGCACCCTGAATGTGCATGGTTTCGCACTACAGATAACAGTGAAAATAAAGACCAAAAACTGTTAAATTGAAGAGCAATGGTGGCAGAGCAAGTCCACTTGCTTGAGAAAGTTTGTATGCGATCAGCAACAATATAAACATGTTTAAACACCGTATACATGAAAAAACACAATCTGTATCATGGTAATAAAAACATCAGTAGCTCAAACTACATATTAAGACAAATACGAGGATATGCACCTAACTGGCTGCGAAGCAGCAAAGAAAGAGGAAGCTATTCAGCACCATTAAGGTTATATAGGGATGCAGGCTCTATGGTTGGGACATGTTACTATGGTGGTCATGAGAGATGTAGTCTTTTGAAGGTTTTACATTTGATTGGCTGCTGAAAATTAAAGAGTAAAGAAAGAGAAGCATAATTGGAGCCTCCGGTCCTGACACAATTTATGTGGAAGGTGTACCTAACTATCCTGTTCCAGGTGATGACTGATGAGTGAGGCAAGCTGAGAAACCCATGCTTTTCAGAGCTCACCAGAAAGACCCACAAACCACTGGCCCAGGTACCAAGGTGCAGCCTAACAACGGTTCCGCTGACCTTTGACTTTCAAGGGTCAATGGAATGGCTCTCATTATATAATCAGACCTCAAATTGAAGAATGCAAAGAGAAAATGCAAGTGTTTTATCCTGATGGGAAACCGACATCTCACCGTGGAATTTCCCCTGACTGCTATTAGCCCACAAAGCTTGGATAAGTGGCTTTACAGTGCTGGCCTATTGCACACTATAAATTCCCAGTTGCCTTCTGGACTGTTCACAGGTAACCCCTATCGACAGTGGGGTTGCCAGTGCGTCATGGGCCCCAGTGACTGGTGCCTGAATTATAAAACACAGTAATAATCAGGGTTCAGTGGGTCCCTCTGGCCTTTTGACCCCAGTACCACTATACCTGCTGCACCTATGGAAGTTACGTTCCTGGCTGTCAAGATCATATTTTTGACTGCTGGGAAGGGTGTCTCTGCCTGCTGAAACCAACTAATCTATTATAATAGTACCACCCCTTCCCAGTGCCCTGTATCCTTGTTTGGACTGCAGTATCTAACATCCAGGTCTAGAAACATTTGCTGTCAAATACAGTCACTTTCTGATCTATTTATGAGTGGACAATGGAATCTACAGAAAAGTGTCATCCAGAAGGTTGTATGTGAAAGTATTGTATGGAGAAACATCATCTCACATAAATATCATGTTGCAAATATTGTTTACAAAAATATAAATTCTCTATTATTAACACCAAATGGGCAAAAGTTTTGTAATCTTGAGATATTTGTCTCAGATGATATTCTGGCTACTGTATTCTAGTACCACATTTCCAGAATAGCTGTTTCGCTTTAGGAAACATGGGTAAACTGAGCTGTGGTGTCATGCATAGTTCTGCGTTCAAGGACCTCAAGTTATTATCCTGTAAAAGATATATAAATGTCTCACTCACTGCATCATATCGTTCTTTTGGTCTGATGAGTTATTGAATTCACCTATTTCCGCTTAACAATCAGCTTCTTTAATTTCTGTTACATTTAAATTAAAGTTGTCGGTTATTAACAGTGGAAAACCCAAACCTCTGTCAATTCTAATAGAGCAGCTACATCTGCGCCTTCTGCAAGGGGTATATACACTCTTAACTATCTTGTCATATGTCTGCCAGACTGAAAACTAACACTATTGTCTGTATTTTTGGTTTATTGCCATCCAGCGCTTGAGTCCTATGAGCTTGATTTAGGGTCCGTTGGACTCGTTACTCCATCACAAATTTGACGGATATCCCGTCCGCCGTATTACAAATACATTATATCCTATGGCACTTGTAATAATTCGGGCCGTATATCTGTCATGTTTGTGATGAAGTATAATTAAAGCCAAAGACGAAATCAGAGCAGTCTTGGATGCAGGTGACGCTGCTGCTCTGATTTTGCTCGACCTGTCGACGGCCTTCGACACGGTCGATCATAATTTGCTACTTAAGCATCTGAATTCTATTGGCATTTCCGACAAAGCTCTCACATTGATTTCTTCCTTTCTGTCTGGAAGAATACAATCGGTAGCCTTGGGCAGCTATGATTCTCCTTCCTTTGTCCTTCCATGTGGGGTCCCACAGGGCTCTTCCTTGAGTCCCACTGTTTTTAATATTTATGTATCTGAATTAGCGACACTTATCAGATCTTTCGGACTGGCATTAACATCATATGCAGACGATACACAAATTGTCTTGTCTGTTTTTAAAAATACTCTGCCACCGATGCAAAGATTTAAGGAGTGTATGCTGGCAGTCAGCTCCTGGATGAGCTCACATTGTCTTAGATTGAATTCAGATAAAACTGAAATAGTCATTTTTGGCAATTTCTCGCCGGGCTGGTCCCAGAGTTGGTGGCCAGATGAACTGGGGACGGCACCCATCCCAGTCGCCAAGGCAAAGAACCTTGGCATGATTATTGATAATAAATTGAACTTTGAGGCACAGGTTAAAGCCGTCTCTTCATCTAGCTTTTTTCTTCTTAAGGTAATCAAAAAAATCTTACCTTTTATCCCTGCGGACAGCAAGAAAACAGTAATTACTTCACTGATTCTTGCCAAACTAGACTACTGCAATGGGCTCTATCTTGGTATGCCTAAGTTGCAAATAATTCAGAATGCGGTTGTTAGGCTCTTGTTAGGAATCCTCAAGTTTCAATCAGTCGGAAAACATCTGCAAAAGTTGCATTGGCTCCCAGTTAAGAGCCGTATCATCTTTAAGGCCCTTTGCATTACCTATAGGGCACTTCATGATACTGGTCCTCAGTTCCTGAGACGCCTGCTACATTGGTATGCCCCTAAAAGACATCTTCGCTCAGAAGGAGCTAAATTGATAGCAACTCCGAGATTTCTTAAAACCAGCTGGGGTGGCAGAAGCTTTAGGGTGGCAGCCACTAAACTCTGGAACGATCTTCCCTTTCCCATTAGAACACTTCCGACCTTGTCTGCTTTTAGGAAGGCCCTGAAAACCTGGCTGTTTAATAAATAGAGGACCTTGCTTACTCTGGACCACCAGCGCCAAGACACCTCTGGGTATTTGTGCACTTAATACATTTATTAACATAACAAGTAACCTCTTTGCCAACCTCTAAATAAGGCCCTATGTCAAGAGATTGCTCTCTTTATACCGTCCTTAGATGCCCCTCCTGGTCTCAATGTAATGGCTGTTAGAGCCCGGTAAGGATACCCATTTTAAGGACCAAGGGCCTCATTTAGAGCTCTTGAAAACAAACTTTACAAAGTAGGTGCTTCATACATGATGCCTACTTGTGAAAGCTTCAGTGCCTTCAGCGGAGCCACCTCAGTGGTAGCTCCTCTAAACACCCATGCCTGGCAAAGGTCTCTAAATATGGTGGGCAGCCAGAGGAGTGAAGGCGATAGCCACCACTGACCTGGTGGGCTGTTGGGCCAACTTTCAAGGTCTAAATGGTGCCCTAAGATTCTTATAGCGATACAAAAGGGGATGATGGACGGAACGTTTGAGCCAATCAAACACTCACCCCCAGTCAACTGATCTGGGTTTAATCCATCATCATTCTTTAGCTCACTCCACCACCCCAGTTCAGACATGGCCATATGCAAATCAGTCTGACCCTGTGCCTCATGGGAACAGTCCAGCCCGAACTGCCAAGCCATGTCTTCCCTGGACCGGAAACAAGCATCCTAGGACCGGTTTCTGGCATTCCAGCCGTCATCAGCCAGGCTTGCTTGAATCCAGTGGCAAAGTGAGCAAGGGACCCACGTCTGGGCATACCCCCGCCAACTTAGGGCGAACAAAGCGATACAAAAGGGATGATGGACGGAACGTTTGAGCCAATCAAACACTCACCCCCAGTCAACTGATCTGGGTTTAATCCATCATCATTCTTTAGCTCACTCCACCACCCCAGTTCAGACATGGCCATATGCAAATCAGTCTGACCCTGTGCCTCATGGGAACAGTCCAGCCCGAACTGCCAAGCCATGTCTTCCCTGGACCGGAAACAAGCATCCTAGGACCGGTTTCTGGCATTCCAGCCGTCATCAGCCAGGCTTGCTTGAATCCAGTGGCAAAGTGAGCAAGGGACCCACGTCTGGGCATACCCCGCCAACTTAGGGCGAACAAAGCGATACAAAGGGGATGATGGACGGAACGTTTGAGCCAATCGAACACTCACCCCCAGTCAACTGATCTGGGTTTAATCCATCATCATTCTTTAGCTCACTCCACCACCCCAGTTCAGACATGGCCATATGCAAATCAGTCTGACCCTGTGCCTCATGGGAACAGTCCAGCCCGAACTGCCAAGCCATGTCTTCCCTGGACCGGAAACAAGCATCCTAGGACCGGTTTCTGGCATTCCAGCCGTCATCAGCCAGGCTTGCTTGAATCCAGTGGCAAAGTGAGCAAGGGACCCACGTCTGGGCATACCCCGCCAACTTAGGGCGAACAAGCGATACAAAGGGGATGATGGACGGAACGTTTGAGCCAATCAAACACTCACCCCAGTCAACTGATCTGGGTTTAATCCATCATCATTCTTTAGCTCACTCCACCACCCCAGTTCAGACATGGCCATATGCAAATCAGTCTGACCCTGTGCCTCATGGGAACAGTCCAGCCCGAACTGCCAAGCCATGTCTTCCCTGGACCGGAAACAAGCATCCTAGGACCGGTTTCTGGCATTCCAGCCGTCATCAGCCAGGCTTGCTTGAATCCAGTGGCAAAGTGAGCAAGGGACCCACGTCTGGGCATACCCCGCCAACTTAGGGCGAACAAGCGATACAAAGGGGATGATGGACGGAACGTTTGAGCCAATCAAACACTCACCCCCAGTCAACTGATCTGGGTTTAATCCATCATCATTCTTTAGCTCACTCCACCACCCAGTTCAGACATGGCCATATGCAAATCAGTCTGACCCTGTGCCTCATGGGAACAGTCCAGCCCGAACTGCCAAGCCATGTCTTCCCTGGACCGGAAACAAGCATCCTAGGACCGGTTTCTGGCATTCCAGCCGTCATCAGCCAGGCTTGCTTGAATCCAGTGGCAAAGTGAGCAAGGGACCCACGTCTGGGCATACCCCGCCAACTTAGGGCGAACAAAGCGATACAAAGGGGATGATGGACGGAACGTTTGAGCCAATCAAACACTCACCCCCAGTCAACTGATCTGGGTTTAATCCATCATCATTCTTTAGCTCACTCCACCACCCCAGTTCAGACATGGCCATATGCAAATCAGTCTGACCCTGTGCCTCATGGGAACAGTCCAGCCCGAACTGCCAAGCCATGTCTTCCCTGGACCGGAAACAAGCATCCTAGGACCGGTTTCTGGCATTCCAGCCGTCATCAGCCAGGCTTGCTTGAATCCAGTGGCAAAGTGAGCAAGGGACCCACGTCTGGGCATACCCCCGCCAACTTAGGGCGAACAAAGCGATACAAAAGGGGATGATGGACGGAACGTTTGAGCCAATCAAACACTCACCCCCAGTCGCTTTGGTCGCCCTAAGTTGGCGGGGGTATGCCCAGACGTGGGTCCCTTGCTCACTTTGCCACTGGATTCAAGCAAGCCTGGCTGATGACGGCTGAAATGCCAGAAACCGGTCCTAGGATGCTTGTTTCCGGTCCAGGGAAGACATGGCTTGGCAGTTCGGGCTGGACTGTTCCCATGAGGCACAGGGTCAGACTGATTTGCATATGGCCATGTCTGAACTGGGGTGGTGGAGTGAGCTAAAGAATGATGATGGATTAAACCCAGATCAGTTGACTGGGGGTGAGTGTTTGATTGGCTCAAGCTGCTCCGTCCATCATCCCCTTTGTATCGCTTTGGTCGCCCTAAGTTGGCGGGGGTATGCCCAGACGTGGGTCCCTTGCTCACTTTGCCACTGGATTCAAGCAAGCCTGGCTGATGACGGCTGAAATGCCAGAAACCGGTCCTAGGATGCTTGTTTCCGGTCCAGGGAAGACATGGCTTGGCAGTTCGGGCTGGACTGTTCCCATGAGGCACAGGGTCAGACTGATTTGCATATGGCCATGTCTGAACTGGGGTGGTGGAGTGAGCTAAAGAATGATGATGGATTAAACCCAGATCAGTTGACTGGGGGTGAGTGTTTGATTGGCTCAGCTGCTCCGTCCATCATCCCCTTTGTATCGCTTTGGTCGCCCTAAGTTGGCGGGGGTATGCCCAGACGTGGGTCCCTTGCTCACTTTGCCACTGGATTCAAGCAAGCCTGGCTGATGACGGCTGAAATGCCAGAAACCGGTCCTAGGATGCTTGTTTCCGGTCCAGGGAAGACATGGCTTGGCAGTTCGGGCTGGACTGTTCCCATGAGGCACAGGGTCAGACTGATTTGCATATGGCCATGTCTGAACTGGGGTGGTGGAGTGAGCTAAAGAATGATGATGGATTAAACCCAGATCAGTTGACTGGGGGTGAGTGTTTGATTGGCTCAAGCGTCCGGTCCATCATCCCCTTTTGTATCGCTTTGGTCGCCCTAAGTTGGCGGGGGTATGCCCAGACGTGGGTCCCTTGCTCACTTTGCCACTGGATTCAAGCAAGCCTGGCTGATGACGGCTGAAATGCCAGAAACCGGTCCTAGGATGCTTGTTTCCGGTCCAGGGAAGACATGGCTTGGCAGTTCGGGCTGGACTGTTCCCATGAGGCACAGGGTCAGACTGATTTGCATATGGCCATGTCTGAACTGGGGTGGTGGAGTGAGCTAAAGAATGATGATGGATTAAACCCAGATCAGTTGACTGGGGGTGAGTGTTTGATTGGCTCAAGCGTTCCGTCCATCATCCCCTTTTGTATCGCTTGGTCGCCCTAAGTTGGCGGGGGTATGCCCAGACGTGGGTCCCTTGCTCACTTTGCCACTGGATTCAAGCAAGCCTGGCTGATGACGGCTGAAATGCCAGAAACCGGTCCTAGGATGCTTGTTTCCGGTCCAGGGAAGACATGGCTTGGCAGTTCGGGCTGGACTGTTCCCATGAGGCACAGGGTCAGACTGATTTGCATATGGCCATGTCTGAACTGGGGTGGTGGAGTGAGCTAAAGAATGATGATGGATTAAACCCAGATCAGTTGACTGGGGGTGAGTGTTTGATTGGCTCAAGCTGCCCGTCCATCATCCCCTTTTGTATCGCTTTGGTCGCCCTAAGTTGGCGGGGGTATGCCCAGACGTGGGTCCCTTGCTCACTTTGCCACTGGATTCAAGCAAGCCTGGCTGATGACGGCTGAAATGCCAGAAACCGGTCCTAGGATGCTTGTTTCCGGTCCAGGGAAGACATGGCTTGGCAGTTCGGGCTGGACTGTTCCCATGAGGCACAGGGTCAGACTGATTTGCATATGGCCATGTCTGAACTGGGGTGGTGGAGTGAGCTAAAGAATGATGATGGATTAAACCCAGATCAGTTGACTGGGGGTGAGTGTTTGATTGGCTCAAGCGTTCCGTCCATCATCCCCTTTGTATCGCTTTGGTCGCCCTAAGTTGGCGGGGTATGCCCAGACGTGGGTCCCTTGCTCACTTTGCCACTGGATTCAAGCAAGCCTGGCTGATGACGGCTGAAATGCCAGAAACCGGTCCTAGGATGCTTGTTTCCGGTCCAGGGAAGACATGGCTTGGCAGTTCGGGCTGGACTGTTCCCATGAGGCACAGGGTCAGACTGATTTGCATATGGCCATGTCTGAACTGGGGTGGTGGAGTGAGCTAAAGAATGATGATGGATTAAACCCAGATCAGTTGACTGGGGGTGAGTGTTTGATTGGCTCAAGCGTTCCGTCCATCATCCCCTTTTGTATCGCTTTGGTCGCCCTAAGTTGGCGGGGGTATGCCCAGACGTGGGTCCCTTGCTCACTTTGCCACTGGATTCAAGCAAGCCTGGCTGATGACGGCTGAAATGCCAGAAACCGGTCCTAGGATGCTTGTTTCCGGTCCAGGGAAGACATGGCTTGGCAGTTCGGGCTGGACTGTTCCCATGAGGCACAGGGTCAGACTGATTTGCATATGGCCATGTCTGAACTGGGGTGGTGGAGTGAGCTAAAGAATGATGATGGATTAAACCCAGATCAGTTGACTGGGGGTGAGTGTTTGATTGGCTCAAGCGTTCCGTCCATCATCCCCTTTTGTATCGCTTTGGTCGCCCTAAGTTGGCGGGGGTATGCCCAGACGTGGGTCCCTTGCTCACTTTGCCACTGGATTCAAGCAAGCCTGGCTGATGACGGCTGAAATGCCAGAAACCGGTCCTAGGATGCTTGTTTCCGGTCCAGGGAAGACATGGCTTGGCAGTTCGGGCTGGACTGTTCCCATGAGGCACAGGGTCAGACCGATTTGCATATGGCCATGTCTGAACTGGGGTGGTGGAGTGAGCTAAAGAATGATGATGGATTAAACCCAGATCAGTTGACTGGGGGTGAGTGTTTGATTGGCTCAAGCGTTCCGTCCATCATCCCCTTTTGTATCGCTTTGGTCGCCCTAAGTTGGCGGGGGTATGCCCAGACGTGGGTCCCTTGCTCACTTTGCCACTGGATTCAAGCAAGCCTGGCTGATGACGGCTGAAATGCCAGAAACCGGTCCTAGGATGCTTGTTTCCGGTCCAGGGAAGACATGGCTTGGCAGTTCGGGCTGGACTGTTCCCATGAGGCACAGGGTCAGACTGATTTGCATATGGCCATGTCTGAACTGGGGTGGTGGAGTGAGCTAAAGAATGATGATGGATTAAACCCAGATCAGTTGACTGGGGGTGAGTGTTTGATTGGCTCAAGCTGCTCCGTCCATCATCCCCTTTTGTATCGCTTTGGTCGCCCTAAGTTGGCGGGGGTATGCCCAGACGTGGGTCCCTTGCTCACTTTGCCACTGGATTCAAGCAAGCCTGGCTGATGACGGCTGAAATGCCAGAAACCGGTCCTAGGATGCTTGTTTCCGGTCCAGGGAAGACATGGCTTGGCAGTTCGGGCTGGACTGTTCCCATGAGGCACAGGGTCAGACTGATTTGCATATGGCCATGTCTGAACTGGGGTGGTGGAGTGAGCTAAAGAATGATGATGGATTAAACCCAGATCAGTTGACTGGGGGTGAGTGTTTGATTGGCTCAAGCTGCTCCGTCCATCATCCCCTTTTGTATCGCTAAGATTCTTATAAGCAAATTTAATTTCGTCACACAGATTAAATATATTCCTATCAATTAGCGTCACCAGTCCTGCAGCATTTCAAGAAACCATGGCTGTCGAGCTTGGGCTGAACTAGTATTTATTTAATTATCTGAGGTTTTGTAGCAGACTCACCAGTGCAGGTGATGGCTTTACAAAGGTACACTAGAAGACAAACAAATGCAGAGTAAATGGGAAATGATGTACTAAAAACAACATAATTATTTCGAAAAGTGCTCGGTGGAGGAAAGGTGTTTATAGATGGGGATTGAACTACATCAGGCAAGATGATGGCTTATGGGTATAAGAGGAGGGCAAAGGGGTAAAAGAGGGCTAAATATCCCCAAAAGAGTCAGGAATTAGTCAAAACATTAGTATAAAGAAGAACTGAGGATCAGAATCATAAGTATAACTTCCATAGAAAGTCCATTAGTTTTAAAAGACAGCTCTCAAAGACCTCTAAGCCTAGGAAGAAAGACTAATATGAGGTTGATAGGTTCTCAGGCAGATCTAGAAGGGACATTGAAAAAGGAGGCCCATAAGATCTTTCTTTAAATTGTCATAGGTGGAGTTTGCCAGTATGTAAACCAGTATGTGCGTTGCCATTACTAGGAGCAAGGACACCTCTTCTGTTCCATATCGCTACTAACCATGACCATCCCTCATCTCCGCTGTGTCAGCTATGGAGTTCTCTGCCTGCTGCAGATCAGCACTTAATTTATGTAGGTGGTTGCTGGTGGGCACCAAGCGCTCTTATTGGTGGGGACCTAGGCACTTGGTGGTGGTCCTGCGGGTGGTATTCTCAAACTTTGACTCCTTCTGAGAACAGTACCAGAAAGTGATAGATTGCCTACCCCGCCCCTGAGGACGGGCCTGACTAGGCCCAGACATTGATGTCATAGTATGTGGGGCAGGTTCAGAAGCAGTAGTAAAGTGAGTGACGCATATGCAGTCCCACAAGCCAACATCAGTCGTCGCCTGTCACAGCGCTCTTAGGACTGACGAGCTACAACTCAGCTGGGATAGGGCTGCGGACAGGTCATACGCAGTTGTAGAAGAACATGCAGTGTCTGTGCTATTGTTTGACTGCTCACACTGCTTATACAGTAAACTCAGCTTCTTGGAGATACCCTACGTTTTCACACAGCTTCTCACAATCTTCGTACCAGTGCCACTGAACGGAAAAGCATGGTGGCCAGACTGAGGTCTCTCACAGTGTGCAGTTCCCAGGGCCGGACTGGTCGTAGCGGGCACCGGGCATTTCCCTGGTGGGCCGCCAGGGTGGGGGCCGGTTTTGGGCCCCTGGGGGGCCTTTTTTGTTACAGGGCCGTTTTTGCAGCATAGCTGCAATATCGGCCCCTGTAACAAAATCGGCCGAAACCGGCCATGGCAAACAGCTCGGCCGCACCCCCAACCCCTCGGGGGGCCAGCCGAGTACTTTGCCAGGGCCGGTTTTGGTTCCCAGTCTGGCCCTGGCAGTGCCTCTTCAAGCTGCGGCCATGCTGAAATTCGAAAACATAACTCAGGGAACCCTCAAGTAGGGAGAATAATGATTAGGAATGAAGGCAGTGCTTTATTTGTAAAAGAAAGATTGCTGGTGCCTGAAGCTGTGCTCAGAAGCCAACAGCTGGTGCAATTAAATGTCGGCATGCCGAATGCCAAGTCTAGCAGTCTTTAATCCGCTACCGGACACTCCCTGCCCATTTGTGTCACTCTTACAGGTTCCTGCTTTCTCCCTTTGTGACCGTTTTATTGTCTTTCTCTTTTGCCGTCTTTCCCTCTCTTGCACTCTATAAATATCTGACGCTGGGAAATATGTGCTGGTCCCCAAAAATAAGTGCAGATGGCGCCTGCCAGCAATCACCGGCTCAAATTAAGCACTGATGAAGGATGTGGTCCAGGGGGCAGGGCAGGAGGGCAGCAGGGAGCCTGAGTCAAGTCAGTGCAGAGTAAGAAGGGGTGCAATCAGTGACAGCAAGCTTGACGTCTTAGGTCTGCAAATAGACATGCATTATTATAATAAACTCTGCTCCAAAAGAAATTGCAGAGTATAAAGGGAATATTAAAGCTGTACTGGTATATTTTTTTGTCTCATGTGCACCACATTTTACAAACCCTGCATAGTTTCACATTTCCACTAAGGTGAAAAACAACCAGGGGCAAATTTACAAAGAATTCATGCAATGCCGGGCAGCAACCACAGTTATGTGAAAGGGAGAGAGCAGAACAGTATCATATCTACTAAGAAGTGGTAGTGTTTTCCTCTCTCTCCACTGGTGCACTTTAGGCTGGCATGCGCCAACACACCCGTCCTGGCACAATGTTTCAAGTTGTGTTTATTGTCAGATATAGGGTTTTTCCCGGAAGTGCTCCCTTCCGATGGAAAATACTATACTCTGACATAATTTAACACTTTTATAACGTAGTATGTACTGTTCAGTACAGCACACATGCAAAGTTAGAAACATTTTGGGAAAAGAAAACTTTTTCTAATGTTACACCTGCCTCTAGGAGGCATACATTCTGGTGCAAATCTCTACCAATTTTTGTAGATCGGGATTTGCATCAAAACCCAAGGGGTGTTGCATCGGAACACCCAGGTACCACCCAAGGTACGCCCCTTGATGCAAAGTACCACTAGGCAATGCAACGTGCTGCTTTGTGTCACTGTGCTTGTGATAGTACGTAAAAGAAAACTACTAAAGTAATACTTCACGCACTCCGAATATTACTGTAACTCGACCCCATGAGTGCTGTGCAGCTTTTCTCGACTGATTGGCCGCAATCTGAACTGCAAATGCAGATGGAACAAGTGTGGGCAATCAAGACCTGCCTTTTGTTGTCATAGATCTAATGTAGATTCAACTCATGGGCATTCATAAAATAGGGCTCATCATCAAATGCGGCAGATAGAGCAGCTAAGAGCAAAGAAGGTCGGGCAAAATGGCTGACGAGTTTAGCTCATCGTTTCCCTAACTTCCTGCCGGTTCGATCTGAAAATGAGGCGTTAGTGAGTAAAGGTCATTGCCCCCTGTCAGCCATTTGTGGACTCTGTTGAGTTTGTTTAATGGACTTTGCCGAGACCCCGCAGTTCCAAATTTTGCATTTAGGGTCACAATCACAAATGAACTCTAATTCATCTGTTAGTCTGCAATCTCACTAACACGGAAGCAGAGTTGTGAGTCTCCTTTGCAGTGTCTTAGCGCCCTCTGCAGGTGCTCGCGATTCACATACCTGTGTGGATTTTTACAGGAACAGCTGCCACATGAAAATATTGGGGCTCTTTTCCTCCCTGTCCTCCAGTGTTTTTTTGTGTCATATTTTTTTATTACATTTTTTATAAGATCTATAAATATACAAAAGTGCTGCACCACAGTCCATTGACAATAAACAATATTAGTTTGCTATGAAGACAATAAACAATATTAGTGTGCTATGAAGGAGGAAAGACTTATTCAAAATAATTGAAAGGAAGGGTAAGAAAGAAGTCATATAGAAGATAAGAAACAGGTAACAGGAGAAAAGAATATAGTGTACAGTATGTTTAAAAATTCATAACTTTCATCGCTAACAATCATGGAATAAATTAAACAGATTGAAATGTAGATAGAAGGGGAGAAATTTGAATCTGTGAAACATTAAATATGATGAACCTTGAGGATGATAGAGAGTCATAAAAAGGATCATAAATATATAAATAAATAAATACACATATAAATAAATAAATATATAAGATGGGATGTAGACTCCTTACCCGTAAAAGGAGAGAAACGAAAGCAAAAGGGAAACAGAAATGGGGAGGAAGAAAGGAGGGAAGAATGAAGAAGGAGGGGAAGATATAGGTGTAAGGTGTATGCAAAATAAAGGAAAGGAGAGAAGGGGAAGGGTGGAAGGGAAGAGAAAAGAAGAGAAAAGGAAAGAGGGAGGAAAGAAAGGGAGAAGCAGAGGAGGAGGGGGAGGAAAAGGAGAAAAGATGGATGAAATATAAGAAAAGGAAAGAAACATTCAGGAATCTCGGAAAAAAGGAGCCTATACCTGTTGAAAAATTTCTTCCTGATCTTGTAATTGGTATATTACACGTTCATGGGATGCTGTCTGAATCATTGCTACAATCCAATCTTCGTGCGTAGGGGGGCTGGACAATTGCCACTGTCTTAAGATACAAATTTTAGCTGTAGAAAGTGCAGTGTGAAAAAGATGATGTTGGGGACGTGTAATATCAGGTGAGTTGTCAAGATAATGC
Organism: Calotriton arnoldi; assembly: GCA_963921515.1. Classification (NCBI taxonomy): domain Eukaryota; kingdom Metazoa; phylum Chordata; class Amphibia; order Caudata; family Salamandridae; genus Calotriton; species Calotriton arnoldi. The sequence continues at coordinate 109,004 of CAWUFW010020806.1, forward strand.
AATAAGATATTGGGAGGAGTAAGGGGGAGACGGAGGGGCATTGTTTTCTTTAGAGTATCCCCTACATAAGCCCAAAAACATTGTATAGAGGGACATTCGCAGAGTACATGGGGGAGATCACAATTGATACCAGGACAGCTCCAGCACTTAGAATGGGATATTAATCCTGCTCTTTGTAATTTCAGAGGCGTCCAATACCAATCATGTAAAGTTTTAAAAAGGCAAAATTTCAAACGTGCCTCCCGAGTAACTCTGTCAAAGGCTTCTAAAACGTCTGATCAAACATCATCTTCAATGGTAACAAGTAAGCGCTCCTGCCATTTCTCACAAAGGGTTTTAAGAAGTGGTTGTGAGTATAAATGATTAGTTAAAACATCCAAAATGTTTTTCTAGGATCCATGTCTGTTTATTTTCATGGCACCTCCTCGAAGTTGAGATTGTTTGACCTTTTTATTGCTCTTGCATTTAAAGTTATTCTTACTTGCTGGAAAGATAATTCTAAAGTATGCACGTTAACTTGGTGGAATCTTATTTGTGATGAAAATAGAATTTCTACTGTTTCAGCATCATCGTTATCTCAAAAAATCAAGTCTGATTTACTCTGGTTACCCTTTACTTCTCTTTTATCTTCACACTTTTCTTTACACTAATCATTTTTTGACTATTCCTTCCCCCTCCCTCCTTCTCCCCTATTCCTTTCTTTTCCCCTCTTTCTTTTCTTATTCTTTGTCTTAAAATATATAAATAATCTATTGTTTTGATTGGTACTCATATCTCTTTTTAATTTATTTTATTGCATAAGGTTACATTTTACAGTCTTTTTTCACCATAACAGTATAATTTATTTTAGCGTAACATCTTTTAGTTGTGTATTCTTACTATGCTATTTTTCTCCCTTATGCTGAATGTAATCTTGGTACTCTCTTATTAAACCAATAAAAATCATTTAAATCAAAAACACTATACAGACCTGACATCACTCCTTTATGTCTTCCCCAAGAAAGGAGATAATTCAATATTGGTGAAGAATCTAATGTCCAGGGAAGAGGACCCAGACAAGGCTTCAAACATTGCTGTAGTTGCAAATATCGCAAAGTCTGGTGCATTGGGAGGTCAAATTCCTCACAAAGAAGGTCAAAGGATGTTAACTCTCCATTTAATATAAGCTGATCTAGTGTCTGAATTCCTCTCGTTCTCCAATCGGACCAGTGAAGCGCATGACCTTTTATTCGAATACTCTCATTACCCCAAAGTGGAGCTTTATAGTGTATACAATGAGCAGTCTGAAGAAGACGATGCGCTCAATGCCATGCTTGGTGTGTAGCTTGGATCACAGGATGCGGAGGGGATGCAAGTGGGTTACGGGTGCCATATAAAAAATTAAGGCCATCATTACGATTAAGTAGAGAATATTCAGTTGAAACCCATTTTGGGGGGGTCAGTCGTTCCTGGAAGCAAGAAAACTAATTGCGAAAGATGCAGGGCGAGAGAATAATGTTCGAGAGATGGCAAACGCAGACTGCCATGGGAGCGGCGAGCCATCAGTGTGGCTCAGCTAGACGAGGACGCATAGATCCCCGGACAAAAGCCCGAATACAGGCATCTATTCGACGCAGTGTAGACAAAGGGATTACAATCGGAAGCATTCCAAGAGCATAAGTAAAGCAAGGTAAAGTGACCATCCTTATGGCCAGTACTCTTCCCCACATGGAGAAACCTAAGAGGGACCATCTTGCGAAATCAGTTTCCATTTGTGTTATAAGGGGTGAGAGAGTGTCTGAGACCATACCTACCAAACCTCGGTTAACCAATATTCCCAAATATTTTAGATGCGACGATTTCCAACAAAAGGGATATCCATCAATTGATGCTTTTGTGGTGCCGGAGGAAAGCGGAAGGGCCTCACTTTTATCCCAATTTACTTTGTAGCCAGAATGGGCTGCAAAGCCATTAATAATCTCAAGTAAGGCTGGCAAAGGATGAGGAAGATCTTTTAAAGTAAGAAGAATGTCATCAGCATATAAATACAGTTTAGATTCCCCTCCTGCTATAGGTATACCCTGAATCTGCGGTGAGTGGCAAATAAGTGAGGCAAGAGGTTCTATCGCCAGCGGAAATAAGAGGGGAGAAAGGGGACAGCCTTGGCGAGTACCCCTTTGAATTGGAAAAGGGTCTGAAAGAAATCCACCACAATTAACCAGAACTACTGGATTTTCATATAACAGGCGAACTTTAGAAATAAATTATTCACCTAAGCCAAAGCGTTTCATGGTAGCAAAGAGGTAACCCCAGTCTATACGGTCGAACGTCTTTTCCGTGTCCAAGGAAAGAGTCACCACATCTTCTGTTAGCTCTTTTGCGGTCCATAAAGTATGAGCCAGAGTTCAAAGGTGATTCCTAGAGGAGCGACCTGGAACAAAACCAATCTGAGAATGATGTATGAGGGATGGAATGACTTTGCGAAGTCATGCAGCCAGAATACTTGCCAGAATTTTAACATCTCCATTAATAAGAGAGATGGGACGGTAGCCACAAGCAAGTGGGTCCTTACCTGGTTTGGGAATAACCGCAATCAATGTCCTATTAGAAATGGGGCCAAGTGATGCTGTCTGAACAGCCTTGTGAAAAGCAGAGTGTAGAGTGTCAATCGTTTCCTCCCCGGACCATTTATAGTACTCCGCAGAAAAATCGTCTTCTCCTGGGGATTTATGATAAGGTAATTTGGAGATGGCTGCAGCAATTTCTTCTTTTGCTGATGTCACCACCAAGTAAGTTTCTACCTTCATCTGTGAGGCATGGGAGATCAATATCCGCCAGATAAGCAGCTAGTTGATCTTCAGTTGCAGAAATCCCAGGAGTATAAAGTTTTTTATAAAAAGATGCAAAAGTGTTTACTATTTCTTGTGGCTTAGTAAGAATTGTACCTGTTTCTGTCCTTATTGTAGGGATAGCCATGGATGCCTCACGTTGCTTCAGCTGCGCTGCAAGTAATCAGCCTGGTTTCTCCCCTTGTTCATAATGTCTACCTTTTAGACGTTGAAGGGCATACTCAGCTTTAGAAGTATATAGGCAATTGAGTGCCATTTTGGCTAACTCTAATTTATGACGGTTGGGTATTGTTGGTCGAGATGAATATAGAGGTGTAAGAGAGATAATTTGGGCCTCCAGTTCAGTACGATGAAAAGATATCGATCTATTGGCCTCGCTGCATCTCTCATCATTTGCCCATGAATAGTTGCTTTCTCAGCCGCCCAGACAATTCTGGAGGAGGTAACTGATGATTTGTTATTGATTAAATAATCAGATAGATGAGAATGCAATAGAATTTTACCCTGGGGTGAACGGTATCTCAGAATATTCATACGCCATGGTTTACGGCCTGGGGAGGTTAAGCCCACTTCCAAAGCAAGAAGAACCGGAGAATGATCCGAGAGGGCAGCTTCCAAAATGTGGGATTCACTAGTGATTGCAACAATCGAATGTGATATAAGAAAATAATCTATCCTGGATTGGGTGCCGGGGGCGGAAGAGAGGAAGGTGTATTCCTGATCTGATGGGTGACAAAGACGCCAATGGTCCATCAGTCCGTGATCTGATATTATGTCACCCAGTAAGGCTCTGTCTCCTTCATTACTTTTATCCAAGGGGCCCGTTTTGTCTAGTACTGCATCAGGGGCAAGATTCCAGTCACCACCAATGACGTAACTAGATGCTCCAATTTCTACTTACAAGCGATTTAAACTAAGAAGATAAGAGCGTTTTGCACCTGTCGGAGCATATACTGAGCCAACACAAAGCATCCTGTCGCCTATTTTTAACTTTGCAAAGCCGTATCTGCCGTCTGGATCGACCCAAGTCTTGACAATCGTGACGGGTAAGGATTTATGTAAGAGAATAGCCACTCCACATTTCCGTGGTTGACTCTCCTTAGAAAGGGATTGTGTCATCAATCCACAGTGAATGACTTTTCCCACCCAGTCTCGCCGCAACTTAGACGATTCCACAAATGAGTCTCTTGTAGAAGAGCAATATCAGTTCTTTTCATTTGTAGATATGAGAGTACTTTCTTACGTTTTATAAAATGTGTGAGACCATTAACATTCCATGAGATAATGCGTAGTGGATGAGAAGTAGAAGAAATACTTGCTGTCATGATGGGGGAATAAAAGGTGTTAGACTTTGAAGGGAGGAATGAGAAGCAGGGAAGAAAATCGAGTATAGAAGTAAAAAAAAAGAAAAAAAAGGTAAAAGTTACACAGGAAAGGGGGAAAAATAAGAAAGGTGGATAGGGAAAAGGAAAAGATCTACAGAAGGGAAGAAAGTGGACAGAGAGGAAAAAAGCAAGTTCCGGGTAAGGAGAGAGAGTAAGAATGAGTCGCTTGTGAATACATAGGAGAACAAGAATGGAGGAGAAGAAGCAAGGAAACCAAGTGACTGAAATAAAGAAAGAAGAGAGAAAGAAAGAAAAAAGAGAGAAAGGATAAATGTGCTACGTAAGAATAGCACAGTACTCGGAGTATAGGGCTGCTCTCTATGGGTCTAAACTTTCGGGTTATGCGCACAGGGGGAGCCCCATCCGGCGACAAAGTTAATAGAAGAAGACATATCTATATAACAATATTAACAATTGTAAATTTGTAGTTATATAAGTACATAAGTATTGAAGTGTACAAGTTTTCAAACCATGTTATAAAGATTGGATTTAAAAAGAAAGAGTAGGGGAAAGGAGAGGGTCTATTGCAAATGAAATGATCATATATAGAATACAATCAAGTGGGCTTTGCGTAATATTGTAATGGCAATTAAATAGTAAATATAAACATAGCTAAATTTTATGACAATAAAATATTAAATATATATTATAATAGTTAAATATTAGCACAGTTAAATATTGTCATGGTCTAATAATACCATAAATACTGACTAAACAAAGAAACAGAAAAAAAAGGGGGGGAGAAGAAGGTGCTAAAAAAGGGGGGGTCGAAAGAGGAAGAGCATTATAGAGCATTTAATGTATACCAAGTGAATAGGAATTCAAATATATAGCCAGCCATACTAATTCATATAATGTAGAATTTTACAATACCTAAAGTACACGCAAATATGCTTTGAAAACGCTGTGAGTACAATAAAACGCCATCATTTATACTTATTAGAAAGAAGAATAAGATCAAATAAGAACGCTATAAAGCAAGTGTTGCGTAACAAAGTGAACAAATATTCAGGTACTCATCTTATCGTTGTCTTCGGTAGACAGAAGGGCAGTAAAATTTCATCAACTCAACAAAGTAGGGCAATAAGATACTCAACCAGTATTCTAAACAAATCCTCTTCAGATGAAATAGGGAGAAATTTAGAGAAGAGTATGATTTGTCTCTGTCTCTATCCTGTATGAAGGTTTCCACTGCCCAAAGTACCTTTCGATAATCGTCTTATTCCGCAGGCATAAGGATAGTGAAATTCCAACTTCTCATTAAAGTAGGGAGATCAATCAGTCAGTCAGGCTCAGGACAGACCTTCCTCTGATGAACGGGGCTTTAGAGGGGAACGTGATTTGTCTCTGTCCCTTTCTTGTGTAAGGGCAGCTGCTGCCTGAAGGGCCTGTGCTCGGTCTCCCAAGGGGTGAACAGGTTGATCTGGGTCTCGTCCTCTACTCTGGGACCGGTCTGGATTACGTCGGGATCCATCTAAGGGTTTTGTTGATTTAATTGATTGGAGTTGGGATCCAAACTCTGGTAGAGATGCAGTGCATTCCTTATTTTGAGGAGAAAGATTATCTAAAAAGTGTCAAAGGTCCCCTGGATTAAAGAACTCCTTGAATATCCCATCTTTGGTAATCCGCAGACACGCAGATTCAAAGAGACCATACTTGATATCAAGCTGCCGCAAGCACAGTCTAAGAGAAAGAAAAGCTTTGCGGCGATCGTTAGTTTCTTCCGAAAAGTCTGCTGCCATTCTAATCTCATGACCTTCGAATGTAAACGGGCCATGGGTGTGAGCCGCAATGATCAATTAACGGGCCTGCTCATGACGAAGGAAGCAGACAATGAGCGGGCGTGGTCGCATATTTTTCCCTATGTTAGGTGATCCAATACGGTGGGCTCTCTGCATCTCCAATGGAGGGTCAAAAGTAAGACCTGTTATTTTTGGAAGAGTTTCTCTAAGAAAGGATTTGGCATCCATACCCTCTATTTTCTCCGGAAAGCTGAAAAAACGGACCTTGTCTCCACGGCTTCGATCTTCCAATTCGACTACTTTGCTCCTGAGGAAGCTCTTGGTCTTGGTCTGGTATAGTATCAAGACAGTTCTCTACCGCTGCTATCCGAGTAGTGAGACCATCCATCCGACTCTGGAATCCAACAATGTCTGCACGGATAGATTTAGTCTCAGTCGTGAGTGTGGATATAGAGGTCTCCATGCCCTCCAACCGTCGACCCACAGAAGAGATTTCCTGGAGTATCCGTTCCATGGTGGAATCCTTCGAGGTTGTCATCATAGGAATGGATGATTTCTGAGTTGAGGGAATGGCGCTCCTTGCGTTTGAGGTGGAACAGTCCTGGGTTAAAGCTTCTGAAAAGAGGAGTTGTCTAGCATGTTTACTAGACGCCTTGCTAGAGGGCATCACCGGATCCTCTATACCGAACTCCTGATGCGTAAGTGCATTTGCACAACTGGTATATTTTGTATGGTGATAAGTGAGCGTTGATGCGTGTAAATAGGGCAAAAGAAGGAGTATTAATATGATGAAAACTCTTCAGCCCAAATAAGTGGATGTACCAGGCGATGATCCAACTCTTTGTCGCTTCTTTTTCAAATTCAGATTCCTAATTTGACTATCTTTTTTTGCCAAATATATATCAGTGAAGGTCATACCATCTGTGGAGATAGTAATCAGGAGCAGTCAATAGATGGGCCAATAATGTTATATACTAATCTCCAAGAGTGTGAGGTAATTTTATGGTAGCCAATTCTTCTACTAATGGATTATTGGTAAATAGGTGCCGCGTCAACAAAGAAGATAGACAAAAGCCACAGCATTGGAGTAACTGACAGTGTTTAGTTTTAGGGTTGCCGTTGCGTACTAGTAACACTCCTAAAATCAATAAATCCACTAGAGTTAGTCGTTTATTTTCCCTTGTACCTTCTTTTTTCTTTCTTTCATCCTTCCTCCTCTTTTGTGGCAGCGTAGGTATAAACTATCGCTCCAGAGGTAAAGTACAGATTATTGGTATCAGCTTACCAAAACACCAAGCAGCAGGAGGAGAGAAAGGTTGTCGTACCTCATTAAATCTCACATTATCACTGCGTATGTGCCGCCATTTTGATTTACCTCAGGAGCGTCTGCATGAATCAGCACAGCATGAAGAAACCTCGCTGCATTAGACAATGGAGCCAAACCGGGGAACCACACTTCAAAATGCTGTCAGGTGGAGCGAGGCTCAGTTTCAAGGCTGCAGGAGGTCTATGAACACGGTGCGCACCCCTCAGAGAGACGGAACAGCTGCGCAGCACACGCGTCTCAGGCCGCCATTTTCCGATACTAGAATCGCCCTCAGCTGCTCCTGAGAGAACGATGCCTGGGAGAGTTCCTCGCAAGCGGCTCCATCTTCACTTCATGCCCGGTCACCTCCAATCCTGGTTCTAGGGCTCAGGCCTGCAAGAAAACCAGGAAGCGCACACGCCGCCGTCCGGGGCTCCCCACTGAGCAAAGACCCGGAATCAAGCAGCCATCTTCTTGCGTGGCCAGACCACGCCCCCTGTCCTCCAGTTTTGACATAGTTAATGTTTTTTCAGTCTGATTTAGTCGCTCCTAGGTCGGTCCAAAGTTTATATAATTAATATTATTTTGTTCACACATTTCCTGGGCTGCCTCATTCCCCACCTGGAATACATAGTTCACCTGGGCTGCATAAACCACAGACAATGTCTTTTACTATTTCATCTCCGGGCTTGGCGCAGATGGCAAATGTCCAGGGACACTGGAATTATGTGACTCTGAGGCCGCAGCGATTTTCACATAATTTTAGATTTGCCACATTTGCCACATAATCCATCATCTGCCGCATAATCTGCAGATTTTAACAAAACATTTTTTTGTTTCTTGCTCAAACGATTCTAAAGTTACTAAAATTGCAGCAACACGTGTTTTGCAAGCTGAACTGGTCACCTTTCTGTTGTTTATTGCTATATTTGAGTGTTAAACTTGTACTAATGAGGTGCAACCAATGCCCAGACAGTGCTACAAAGTGTAAAAATTCCGAAATAATACGATTATGAAATGTGCCGCATTATGCCGCATAATTTGCATTTTCTTGCTGCACAATTTATGCAATCCTGTCACATAATTTCAATCAATCAAGACTTGTATAGTGCGGCTAATCACCCGTGAGGGTATCCAGGAGCTGATTTGGCCTGAGTACCTGCACTTCTTTCATTTGAGAGAGTGAGTACCTGCACTTCTCAGCGTTGCTGCAATACATTTAATGTAAGAGTACTGGCACTTCTCTGGAACAAACAGGTACTCTGGATATTGAGTACCTGTTCTTTTATTTTTCCATTCAAAGCAGTGGTTCTTAACCTTTTGACTTCTGTGGACCCCCCCACTGAAAAATTACTGGAATCCGGGGATCCCCCCACTGAGTCATTATTGGAAGCTGGGGACCCACAGCCTAAGCAATTTCTATGATTTGAACTTTAAAAACAATACAAAATAATACAAAAACAAGTATGTACGAAACAAATGCTCAAATTTTATAATATGTGTTTAGTTCACAATCAAATCTAAAAAAGTTTTCATATTTTCAATTTTGTTTCTTTATTTGGTATACTTTATTATTCTAATGTATTAAACTTAATGTTATTTATTTTTGTAAGATCATCGTGGACCCCCTGAGTAGGACTGCAGACCCCCAGGGGTCCTCGGACCACAGGTTAGGAACCACTGATTTAAAACTGCTTTTACCGCTGTGCCACCGACCAGCCCGACCTCTACCTGGCTGGATTCCTTCAGGAGCTTATCCTCCCCTCCGAGGGCACATGTTCTCGGCCCACACCGTATCCCCCCCAGAAAAGGTAAGTGTTCAGAAACGTTGCCATCGCTCATGGTCTCAATGCTGTTCTCTCTACTCTACCATACAGCGCTTGAAAGCACAACCCTACATTGAATTCCTGCATAATAACACAACCTTTATTATGAACAAACACCCAGTGAATGAGTGTTGTAAAGAGATTGTTGGGCTTCCTTAAAATGACTTTCATAAACATGTTTAACCTTTTTTTTACATTTTTTTGTGGTTTCATGTAGCATGAACGTGGCCCTGGGGCATTAGAGTGCTTTACATGAGCACCAGAACATGTTGCACATTTTTTTAGGCGCAGGCAGATTCTTGTCGGAGTGGGTGACCAAAACCAAAACCCCTGCCTAGTAGGGTAATCTGAGATAGTGTACGCAGCCAATTACATATCCACAGCTTGCCACTATTAAAGGTTTATTAGCCTTAACAAATGCTTTTCACAATAAGTAAGCCAGGCCTAGGGTCTTTGTCATAACCTTTCATAATAAACAGACCAGACCTTTAGCATCTGCCATAACGTTTCCCTTCACCCCAATTATGCTTACAGCTTGTTCCCATAACTAACACTGGCTTACTGTTATGAGTGCAAGCTTTTCCATTAGGCAACAACGAGGCACACAGTTTAAAATTAGAACGGTGTACAAAACTACAGTTAGCTGAGCAAAATACTGTCTCCTAAAAGCGCCTGCCGATCCTCACATGCAAAGCCCTGCACAACCAAGGACCAGCATACATCAACCACCGACTGAACTTCCATCAACCCTCCAGACACCTGCGCTCCTCCGCCCTTCACCTCGTTCACACCCCATGCATACATTGAAGCTACATCGGAGGTCGCTTCATCTCCTACCTAGTGACCAAGTCCTGGAACAACTTACCCCTTCACCTCCACTCCTCACCCTCTCTGCTGGAATTCAGGAAGGGCCTCAAGATCTGGCTGTTCGACTGAGCCACACCACCGCAGAAGGAAGCTCAGCACCTGGATAACCTCATGGGCAATTAGCCGGGGTCTACAAGTCCAGTTTGATTGATTGATTGAACAAGGAGCCTCAAAAAGGAACTCTTCTATATCCACGGTCTGTCATGGGCGATACCATCACCAAATCCTGTGCCTACTACTGTAATATGTGAGATTTCATATAACAAAATACCAATATATAGGCTTTAATATAGAGTAATAACAAACCACTCTTAAATACCTATTGACTTTGACATTTGCTTTTCACAACAAATAGGTTAGGCCTACTGTCTTTATCATAACAGTTAATAATAAACAGATCAGGCCTATGGCCATGTTCATTAGCTTGTCACACCATATCAAACTCAGTCCTGCGGTATTGTGTACAAGCGTTGCCATGAACCAAAAAGTGCAATAGAAGCACTCTTTTTTTTTTTTAGAAGAACACAAGTCCATCCCAATCAAATCCTGTCCTCGGGAGAGCAAACTTGTGGGTGGAGCCTAAACTTCTCTCTCAGTAGTACAGTTGAAGCCTAAAATCAATAAGACAAATACGTAGTAAGGTTCAAAAGGAAATTTTATACACAGCTGCATGGGGTCCAGATGCAAATGCCTCTGAACTTCCCGATGAACATGGGCTTTTATAGTATTCAATACATCTTACTGAAATTACACAGCCAATCAGAGTATACTCTAGCATACCATATTTCATAAGATTCTTCGAATTATTTATTGTCTCACAATAAGTGACTATATATTGATATAGGTTTAAGCAATTGTAACCCAGGTGAAGCAGCAGTTTGGCACGCACTCACATGATTTTCTCATTTTTGACGCTCTGAGGTCATTGCGAGTTCAGCACAGGCCACCAGTCCTTTAGACATTCTGCATGCTCCTATTAAGTGACACTAAATGGAGCCAGGAATAGAATGGATTCTACAGTTCTCTGAAAGCTCTGTTTTATTGATCACATAAGGTCAAGCAATAGCCAAGTTGCTAAGCCAGATCGTAAAATCTATGTAGATTAGTGTAAGCCTGGGCATCCCATACTTCTCTCAAACCTACAACTACACTCTGAAGACTAAAGTTAATAATTGATGTGGAGGGTGTTGGGAATGGAAAACAGCAATACATCCCTCATGACTGCCCTCCTCCCACTTGTGCTGCTGCCAGACAAAAACAAGCACTATAAATTATATACTTATATAAGACACTTTAACAGCATTACAGTACACTGTGTGTGCCTAGAAAGGTCAAGGAAACCAAACTGCTACTGGCTCAGGCAGCTGGATAAACAAAGAAAGATCACAACTGCAAGGAGGGGGGGCACTTTTTTCGTGACGCACACAACATCTGCCCAATCAAAACGTACTCCTGTCCACCAACATATGCGCAGAGCCAAAGCCCATTTTTGTAGCATACTCCTGGACCATCTTTTTAGCTAAATCACGTAAGGTCTGGAAATAGCTGCGCTGTGAAGCTAAACCTCCAATGGTATTCTTCAGGAAGAGTTGAAACACAGCAGCTCCAGTATCTGTTACAATATAGGAGCCTGGCTGTGTTTGGCTGGCTACTTATTAATAACTGGAAGGGTTGCTTTAAATTGTGTACATTTAATTTTGCAGCCAAACTGCTAGTCCCTGTAAAGCATTGGGCCTGATAGAGGACCCTATGGCACCCCCCACACCCCCTTGTCATGGCCCTGTTTGTAGATATACATCAGAGGACACCTGATTCTTGTCATTTATTAAAGTTAAACCCCTCTTTGCAACTTTGCACATGAGTTCATGCTGCGACGGATCTCCGACCACCACCAGAACGGTGCTCAGCATCGTACAACAAGTAGGGACTCACATGGGGATCCTGACAACCTTTAGGATGGACACTTGGGGAGGGGGGGGCTCAAAGATCACCATCATTTAAAAAACACTGAACGGCTTTCTTCATGTCCTCCCCTCAACACAGTTTAGACCCTCCCAGCAGGAACGCTTTAGATGCTCTTGCAGTATTTTTGATTTCTTAGTTTTAGAGTCGAGATGCTTAAGGGAGGTAGTGTTACATTCCTCGAAATGTTGGTGTCACCCTAACTGTGGTAGTTTCCTACACACTTTTCCTACTACATATTCTACCACAATCATTAGTTACCTCAAACTGTCCACACTGGATTCAATTTTAGCAATGCGCCTTTCACCCCTCCCCCCGCAACTCCAGCAAATATTCTACAGCTATCTACAGGTGAGCTTTCCAATGGTCTCCCATAGGCATTCCAACATCTCCATCATCATGAACTTACCCTGGAGATGGAAATGTCTGTGGGGATTAAAGCCTCAAGGCTCTCCTCATTATTGTGGTGGACCACAGGGCTAAAAAGCCATATTTCTTGGTGTGCGTTTTGTCTATTCTCCATTTAGGCATTTTCATATGTAAATATCAGGAGAAAAAGTCACCTCCAATCAACTGGTCCTTGGCGAAAGTCAGGCAATTCTTTCCATCTGCCCGACACCTGACCTCAATGTCTAACAAGTCCTCAAGTCGCGGAGGCTTGCAGTGGGTACGGGGGATGCCTGGTCAACATCAGCCCACTCTCTGATCCAGATTCACTATCGTGACTGCCTCTTCCACCAAAGCAAACACAAGGAGATGATGGACGGAGCGCTGAAACTTTTCAGAAACTCACCCCCAGTCACAGATCTGGGTTGAATCCATCATCGTTCTTTAGCTCACTTCGCCACCCCAGTTTAGACGCAGCTTTATGCAAATCAGTCTTGACCCTGTGCCTCATGGGAACAGTCCAGCTCGAACTGCCACCACCCAGATCACGTCTCTGCTGGGTCATATGGAAGATCCAGTTGTCCCACGTAGCCACAAGAAGGGAGCTGCGCCAGATGTTCACTTTAGAACTTTCGATTTTTTTAATGCTTGATGTTTGCTATTTAACATTTACCTAAAATCAATCAACTCCACTGGAATACATGTAAGGCTTTTCCATCTAACTTATCATATAAAGATTCATTCCATGATAGGAAATTATCCTTGAAGGATATAACCATGCATCTGACCTTTGTACTATTTTCATTGTATGTTCTGCTACCATGGCTTGTATCTAGCTACTCCTTTCTCCTCGGACCTCTGCAGAGGACTACACATGGTGTGCAGCACTTTACAAAAACCTATAAATAAAATAATATAAAAATCCTGCAAGAGGCACCGAAGAAAATTGATAATGCAATTCTATACTCTCAAAATGTATTTATTAGTTACAATATATCAAACTCATTAATAGCAAACCAATGGTAATGATTACACGAACATTGGTTTGTTATTAATCAGATTGACATATTGTAACTAATACATGAAGTTTGAGAATATAGTATTGCATTCTCGATTTTCTTAGGTGCCTCTTGCATGATTTTTGTAACAGTTACATGTGTAATGATAGTAAGGTAACTATAATTTAGAGAGCACCTAGGGCTGAAAGGAAACTCTTTACACCCTTTTCCATGATATCTTAACTGAAATAAAATAGTAGGTTAGTACATTTTTAAGTCCTAATCAAACACTCCAATCGGTATGATAGCACAAACATCATTTTGTTCAACTTCTTACGAATGAACATGACAGGTGACACCTCGGCAATGGGGATACCATGATATTTAATGTTACACAGCTCTTAATGCATGAAAACCTGCTCATGGTCATGTACAAACCTACCCTCAACACATGTTGAGGATCAGTCCAGCCATTGTGCCACAGTGGTCTTTTCCCAGTTAGCTTCAGCCTGGTGGCTTGATTCAGGGCTGGCTGGGCTGCTGCGACCGAGCCTTAAAGACTCTCGGGCCCCATACTAGTCGCAGTGGCCCTGACGCGGTGAAGGCTTCACTCGTCATATAGCACCTCATTGCAGAGAATGCACCTTCCTTCAGTGATTCAGCAGTGTGTCTTATCAGACTGAGGAGAAATGCCTTTATGAGAAATAAATTTAATTTTAATTAACATTACAAATAGGTCAGATAATACGTCAATGAACCCATGATGTTGCTACCTCTTATGTTGTCCTGATGAAGGCGGAGTTAAATTATTCTACGGGGCAAAATGTCGACTTATTTTTGGTTGGCCAGAAACCAATAATGGGCATTAGACATTATGGTTCATTAGTTCAGTGGTCGAAGTGGGCAGGATCGGCAGATCACGGCGTGCCCCAACTTTTTTAAATTCATAGAATATGTTCTCCTACTTTCTTATTAAAAAATGTGTCCCAGGGCGGCAAAAATAGCCATTCAAGGACAGGCAGGGTGGGCAGAGAAGGAAATGGACTCTGTCTCTTCCTTTCTGCCCAGAGAAGACATCGAAAGTGTTCACTTATCCTGCTCTGTCACTGGCAGCTGCACCCTCTCTCTCTTATTCCCTTTCTTTCTGTCTCTGTCTCCCTCCTCCACACTTGGTGAATGAAAACCATGACTTCAAGAAACGGCTCTAACCCTCTCTGTTCTCTCCTTCCTTCATTCTCCTGTGAAATGGATCCAAAAAGGAAGTAAAATTTGTGCTGGAAATATTGTCTTTTTCTGACATTTTTCTATTCGAAAGTGCAGCCTCTGGATGGAGAGAAAAAAAGGTTCAAAATACAAATAATATCTAAAGAAAGCAAGACAGAGTGGTCGCAAAGTGGCCAGATTTGTTTTATTCACACTCAAACACATTAGCACCACTTTACAGAGTTTGCCAGCTAAGGCTACTGTCGTTTTTTAGGTCGAGCCTAGAGTAGCGCGCATGCGTTGCTCTGCGAGACTTTATGTAAGGGGCTTCCAAAAGCTGACCACACGCTCGTGCACAATGGCCTTTTCCGTGCGGTTATCCGCACGGCCGCCATGTGTTTTCAATTATCGCGCCCGGCGGCCGTGCGGGTAACCTCAAGCAATAGGCCATGGTGCACGCTCTCGCGCGCGCACTGCTCGCGGGCTTCTTTTTTTTTATTGCTGTCTTGTTTTCTTTAGGGTCTGCCTCTGGCTTTTTCCAGCACGTCAGCCATGTAAGGCCCACCTTCTCTTTTGCCTGCATCTCTTCTTGATTTACTCAGAAATGCCATCTCGGTGCTTCAGGTCAGTCTATTCCCGACCTCGATTGCTTTTTCAATTTATGTGCAGGCCTTGGTTGATGACAGAAGCATGGGCTGGGCTCTCTGAACTTCGCTCCCCTTGGGTAGCTCGGCAAACACCTCAGCGCATACCTAGAACCCTATTTCTATATTGCAAGTTTGTCAAACCTACATGTACGGGCAGCTTGCAGAGTTTTCTTTTTTCATGTGTTACATTGAACAGTGCAAAATGTCGAGACCATAGACCGTGTGGCTATGTGATTGTGCCTTACCTAACAAACACATTTTTGGGGGTAATTGGAAAATATATTTTTATCAATATCAACAGTGTGCAGAAATAATTATTGTTGTACTCGTGGGGACTCTTGGATAACGTGTTGGTTAAATGCACCATGTTCTGATTCGCATCACGGTTTACAAAAGTTCAAATAATTCTGCCTGTTTGTAGGTAATTGGTGTTGTCGCTATTCAAAACAAACATTAACAAAACCATTATGTATTGCTTTAAAATAGCGCATGGATGAAGGCGCATACATCATAAAAGGGTACACATCACGGATACACACCGACAGACCCCCATTTTAAAAAAACAGCGCAGACATTTAGGTACTCATTTGCACAGATCAACAAACATATTGGTCTGTTATCATTCTTCTGCAACTCATCATGCTTAGAAATGTACGAAAAATCTGTTTGAAGCACGTCTTTGAACCTGTCCAACCATATCCTGTAAAAGGGGACCAGCAGCCCAAAGAAAATAGGAGCTCTTTGCTGGCCAGCCAGGGTAGGCTGCACTGTAAGAATGTCGCAATTCATTACAGTATAGGTGTTAATGCACAAAGTGCAGCAACCAATACAGGGGGAGTGCATCAACAGTATACTGGATGCTGTACAAGGTACACAACAGGTGATGTGCCTGAATCAGGGGCATCCTTACCATTAAGTCAAAAATGGCTACTGCTGGATCAACAAATAGCATTACAGGAGATGGGGCTAGTCCGCTTTTTGTTTTGGGCTGCTTCACAAGTATTGACATCCCTCGCTATCAGCATCTCTAAATTTAATTTGACCGTGAAGGTGCAATGTACAGGGCACCTTCTGCGCTGCCTGCTCTACAGGCATAGTACATGTTTACTGCATGAAGTTACCGAAATCCTGCCCCATTGTTTCGCCCATCCTGGTCGTTTCTTCTTCTCATTCACAAGGGCCTGTGCGTTTGCTCAATCCTTCCCATCTTCTGCGCTCATCTGCTGTTGCTGTTTTGGAAGGGGCAATTTCTCAACCTTACTGTTTTTTCTTGACTGTTCCGCATCACTGAAACAAAGAAGCACCCCTTCCTCTGTTTCCACGGATGCTGAACAAGATTCAGGCGCTGTTTCTAAACTTTTTACTGGCTGGCCAAATGTTGGCGCGGTTTGAGCCCTATCTTTTTTTCTTCTTTATCTCGTGTAACCTAGACCCGGTGAAACGCAGTTGAGTATGCTGATGTGCATCATTAGTGATATTCCTGCTAGTCGCTTAGATAGATTGGTGGGTTAATAATCCTGCTGCTAATATATGTAACTTGCATGTCAGGGCTTTGAACTCCTTCAGAGTCACCTCAGCCATTCTCCCCCTTTATTAACTATATTACAAGTGATATGTTGTTAGACACACATTTCATTTAAAGCAGCTCGGATTAAATCTACAACTCCGGTACATATCCACCCAAAGGTATTGAGATTTATTTTAGTGGCACAATGCGGCAGCAATTCACTGCATATTCTAAAGGTAAGTACGTTGTTCGTAAGACATCATATGTGCTGCATGGCTAAACACTTATAGGGACTAAAAGGCGAGACCTATTGGCTATGCCAATGCTTGTTTGTCTTTCTTTGAACAACATTGTTTTCGCCTGGTAAGGAAGTGAACCACTCCTGTAGGTACTGCAATACCTGGTTGATGCGTGGAGTGGAAAACGTTTCATGTGATCCTTATCAGCTGTTTTCCTTATTTTAGTTTGTAAAATGTGCACTGTGGCTCTTTGTTCACAGATGTGGTCTTTTTGAACCATACTGCTTACGTTTGTAAGGAGATAAGTAATGGACATTGAAACGGGTCCATTCCGGGCCCTGTAGTCATATCCTTAACTTTTCAGGCAAAAACACTCATTGATTTCTGAATAATTCGTGTAAAAGCATTAAGGTAGCCATGTTCCTCCTCCTTACATTTCACATGCTTTACTTAATCTTGCATTCCCTATTGAGTGTTTGCTTTTTACAAGATCTTATTACTTTTTTTTTTTTAGGCAGCATTTTACTCTTGTCTAGTGCATTTGAATTGAGTTGCATCCAGGTGTTTATAGCGGAACGCAATTGGGTTGTAGCTGAAGGCAGTGCGAGTTTCTCTCAGTGGGGTAGCATTTCGAGAGAGGATGTGGCACTATGGGCAGTGCTGCTGAATTTGGAACTGGGTAACCAGGTTCAGCCTTCATGACCAGTCCACCAGACCACTCTCCTGAGGGAGCACATTCCCATGCTAGACCTTAGATGGCCCCGCTAGACCTTGGAAGCCCTGTTGTCTTAGCACCAGCAGTTGGACCCTAGTGGTGGCAAGTGTGGGTTAACCTTGAAGGCCTGTCTACCACAATCCATACTGAAGTTCATCTACAGTCTTCCAAGCAGGCCTACGAAGTAGCACACCCTAGAGCAACAGTGACTCTGTCACTGAGGTCACAGGACCCTCGAGACCAGTCCGCCTCACCCATTGGTACCTCTATTGGCCTTGTTTCAGCAGTAGTAGTGCAACTCACCAGGGCAATGCAGGATTTGCATGCACACCAAACTAAGTTCACAAACTTCACAGTCTCTCTGCTTCATGCACAAGCACTTTTAACTTGCTGCCTGCTTTGGGGTCACTGGAATTATGCAGCTATGGAAGACAAAATTATGTCGCAGTTTTGACTAAATTATGCAGCAAAAAAAGCCTGCAGCGTAATGTGGTACATTTTCCGATACTTTATTATTTTGCCAGTTTTACACATACTAACAGTCTCTGCAAAGATTTTTCCTCATTAGTACCAGTGTAACATACAAATGCAGCAGTTAGAAAGGTGACTATTCAACCTTTGCAAAGGGCCCTCCACTTTGCAGAAACACAAGTCCCATTTTTTAGTAATTTTTGATCCATTTGAACTACAAACAATTTTTTAATTAAAATTGTCAGATTATGCAGCAGATGATGTATTATGTGGCAAATATGACAGAGCCATAATTATTTGGAAACATTTGCAAACTAGAATATTTTGCCATTCATGTTTGAACTGCTCTTGTGGAAAAAGGGAGGAGAAGTGCTGATGACAGAAACTACATGGCTCGGGGACAAATGGCTTGTGATTCCACTTTTAAGTGTACTTGGGACATTCTGTGTTTGGAAACATATCCCACTTTGTGAATGTATTTTAATGTCAATAACTCAGATTAAATAACCATGTGTATCCATTGGTTGAATTAAATAACGTAATAAGCTGTAACTGGTCAGTGAAATGCCAAACAAATACTAAAAATTGGGATGTTTTGCTCTTTCTGGCCACACCTCTGACTCCGCCCACTGACCCAATCCTCAGGTTATTCCCACCCTCTGATTCTCCACCCACAGTTCCCCTACTTTTATTTCCTCACTTCGACCACTGCGTTAGTTAATGTCATGGAGTATAAGAACTGTACTTGTAACAATTGCATTTTGTATTTTTGCACCCATCACTTTGTCACTTCTTCACCTGCACTGCTTCTACACCAGGGGTACCATTTTTTGATTGATGTATTTTTGTAAATTTGCTTTGGCCTAATTATATGTCCTTATGTTATAATTTCATTTGTCTTCTGTTTTTAACTAATTAAGGGTTCCCTCCGGCTTGTGACTCGGTTCCCGCAAATCAGCACTATTCCCAAATGAATCTGAAGGAACCAACTTTCCATTGATACTTTCCTAAATTGGAGCAGAGTCTGGAATTATACAAGTCAAAATAAATGATAAAATTAGAAGGAAAAAAAAACACAGAGCGGGAAGTTGTTATTATTATGCAGTGGCTATTGAAGTCTTGCTAGTTTGAGCGCTGAGTGCGATGTTTAGATTTTTCCTGTGACAACCGATTAGAGTCCAATCCAGTGATACTCAAAGTACGGCCCGGGGGCCACATTAGGCCCTCTTGACCGTTACATGTGGCCCCCTGGGCAACAGAAGCACTGGGATGCTGTATACTGGACTCAGCACTACCATTAAAACAGTGTTAAATAAACAGCAAGCATTTATTGAAAGATTAATTGCAGTTAAAGAAAGGAAGTAACTAGTGCGTACTGCACCCCTTAAATTTAGGAACACCTTCAGTTTTAAAGACAGCAAAAGTGTAAAAATATAATACTCTCTTCAGAATTCAAAAATTGTATTTCATTATCCTGCAGAACTGTTTCACCTTAGTAAATCAAATTATAGCAGCACCTTAGTAAACCAAATTATAGCAGCGCATTTAGAAGTATTTTTTTTAAAGTGATAGTTTTCAAACATGAATTTAGAAACGTTCATGCTTCCTCCCCCGTATTGACAACAATGCCATTAGTCATTAAATCCAAAATACAGCAGAAGGTTTTGTACAGCAGGCATACTGAAGTTTTGTATTTTGAGGTCGTCTTACATGTGATAATGAAAAGAAAGCAGGAACATTGAAATAAAACAATTGCCCAGGATCACACAATTTGGTCAAGTGGGGAAGCTGGGATTGACCCCCGGATTTCTGTTTCCACATAATGCAATTCAGTTCAAGAATCAAGACCAAACTTTACGCCTACCCACTAGGTGGCAGGAATGGTTAGGTAATGACTACGGAGCGTTGACTTTTTAAAGCAGTATTAACTGGGCGACCTCGATAAGATGTATTCATACATTTAGGTTCGAGATACAGCATGCCAAGACCCTGAGCACAGGACAGCAGAGCATGGCAAAGAAATGGCGGGAATTGAAATCCCCAGAAAGAGATTAGTTCCTTTGTAGAGCAGGTTTGAGCAGACCAGATTCATCAGAGGAGGACAGAACATGTTTTTTGTGCTCGGATCTAACGAAAAACGCATGCTATTTTACAGACATTACCTTACTTATTCCAGCTCCTTTCTTTGGTTGCAGGTCTAGAAAGAAGGCCAGAGGAAGGGATCTCTGCTCGTGAAAGGAGCACATAGATGCGTCAACTTTGCCTATCGAGGGGCAGATTTACAAGCCCCTTGCGCCACTTTTGCGTCACTTTTAACATGGGAAAAGTGATGCAAAAGTGGCGCAAGGGGCTTGTAAATCTGTCCCCGAGTGTGCCTACTTGTACTGTTAGTCTGGCCAGGATAGGGGTTGTTAACTAAGCGTGCACTCGGGCTGACATTACACAAACCTATTGATCTTAAAATATCTTCACTACAAGCAGGTGATGTGTTAAGATGTTGTTTTAACTGGAACAGCCCATGGGGGTTAAGAATGATTTGCAGCAGAAAAGCCCACCAGTGGAAACATTACGTCATCATGACATCGCATATTCTGGGACCTATTTACCATGCAAACGACTGCACGCAAATTGGTGCCGCTCAACGCCGATAAGGAATAATCAGAGTGTACTTTATCGATAAGCAATGATGCATATGTCACAGCAGTGCGGCGGGCTCAGAGAGCAGGTAGTTAAAGAAACATTTTTTATGTATTAAGTGTGACGTATTATAACAAAGGGTACACATAGGCAACCTGAAGAAATAAAGGTGCCCAAAGATGTCAAGAAGGCAATTTTTACTTAGAAATAACAACGATTCCTATTATCTGTGTGACGTGTATACAGCTCCCTTTGGCTGAGATAATGTGTAATTCCCTGATAATAAGTGGCGGATGACGTTTATTACAGGATTCGTCGCCGCTTAAACAGATGTATTTAAAGAATGCCTCTTCATGTCTTATTTTGATATATTAGGTGTGATGAGAACTACTTACATCTTGTTGCCTTGTTTCATTGTTATTAAGTAATCTTGTGGGATATAATGCAAAAAGCTCCCTGAAGCGGTCAGCCAAAGGCATTTTGGCGCTAACGAAAATCCGTATTAAAGGTACCCTTTTTAGGTCTCGCCTACGCTGCGCGCATGCGCTGCATAGGCAAAAAGACCTTTTGGAATCGCTTCGGCTTTTCAGCCAAAAACGTGCACGCGTTCCATTGCCTTCAATGGCAACGCGTGCACGTTTGGCGATTCACTTGCGGGAGCGAGCTTTGACACCATATGTTTGTAATTAACTTCAAACACATGGTGCCCCTGGCTCGCTCCCGCAAGGGAAACGCTGTGTGTGATGATGAGACCGGGAGATTGCAAAAGTGGAAGTTGCTCGAGGGTGAGTCACCTCTCTGTGATGTTTGAAGGTGCTGTCAGTATATTGTGCGTGTTGCGGATTGTCGGTAGATCTCATTAGCCATTGATTTTGCCCCCGTCTCATTAGCCATTGATTTTGCCCCCAACCTTGGGAAGTTTGGCATTGAAGTGCAGCTGCAGCCATTTTTTTTGTTGTTGCATATTTATATAGCGCGAACTCGACCCGAAGGTATTGGAGCGCTTTACATGAGCACCGTATTTACATTACACATTCAGGCATGGCCATGTGCAACCCGCTCCATCTGCGCCCAGAAATCTGGTTCTTATCACTCACTACCCAGCCTCGAATTCCAAGATTCCTCCCTCATGCCATTTCCCTATATAGTTATAACCCCTCTCCTGAGTTTGTTTTATTATAGGGTGCAATGTTGTCACGTTCTGCGGGTGGTATTCACACCTGCGTTTAGTGCCCAGCAGTGAATGGGCCCTGGGCGGCGCGCAACTCTAGCTCTGCCTTCGAGGCGGGAAAGCGGCTCCCGAGGTTCCACATCTGCAGATCCCTTCAAAGCAGACAGGAGGAAGGCGAGGGCTCGATCGTTTCAATTGGGGTTAACGTCGTGTTGATTTGGAACAGCTGTGTTATTGCAGCTGAGTTAACCACCCCAGTCCGCTGAGATCGCAAGTCACACAAATTAGTCGGATTTCCCTTTTTTCACAGTTTTTTTTTGGGCCATTTGGGGGTGTCTTTGGGCATCCTCTCTCTTCATTGCTGTATCTCTCCTTCCATGTATATTTTCGGTCTCTTTCTGGCTTGCATTTTCTGTTTCTCCCGTTACTCTCCCACTCTTTTCTCCATTCGTCTTGTTTTTCTCTCTACAGGTAAACACCCACAATACTCTCCGTCTCTCTAGCCTCTCCCCACTCGTGCTCAAGTACTCTGTTCCCCTCTGTCTCTCATCTGTGCACTCAAAAGCACGTTCTCTCTGCCACCCCGTATGTAATATCACAGCCATTTGACGGTAAAGTGGACGGAGGTCGTGGTCCATGTGTGTAGTATCGAAGTGGTGCAGTGCGGCCGGTGCTCCTATTGTAACTCGAGTGAGAATGGATGTGGTGCCGGCGGCGCACTGCAGCGTGTATTGGTAATGATCTATTGTTACAGAGGTAAAACATGCATGCAGAGCTCCAGTATATCACGACGAGTTCTCTCAATAGCAAAAAGCACTGTGCGCATTAACCAACTCAAATGTCTCGCTCATCGCCCACCCCCTGTTCGAGACTCTGAAGACCCCGGCCGACGGACGGACGGACGCATGTGTCTGAATATTGTACAAGTCAGCTCAGACAATTCTCTGCAAGAGCCCTCCATACTAGCGTTGCATGCACACTTCTGCTTCCCTCCGGTCGATGTGCCAAGTGCACACCTAGGAAGTGTTTTGCTGTAGGATATCAAAAACGTGTTGTTGCCTTGCGCACAAACAACTTTGCACTGCACTTATGAATAAGTGAAATCTGACACACTTGCGAGGTACCAACTTTCTAACAGATAAACTAATGGAATTTTTAAATGCTTTACATCTCAGACTGACCCCACCCCCCCCAGATTCTCTTGGCATGTCCTACATCTTGTAATTAGCATATTCTACCGACTATACTTGTATATCCACTTCGCTTGTCGACAACTTGGAATATTGAGCGTCAGGGTAATCCACCACTGACAAGCGGCGTAGGAGGGGCTCATATTCGTACTGGTCTTACTTTTAGTATAGATGTGCCTGGAACAACGACCGGAATTTCACTGCTTCCTTACTCCTCCGACAAGCACCGGACCTGACTCGAGGAGCCCACGTGCGAGAGAATCCGTTCAGAAATACACTCTTTTCGAGCAATTCTCAGAAGGTCCTAGGCAGAAAGAACACCTAATGAAACAGTGCGTCTGTCCTAATTTCAGACGCGCAAGTATGTGTTATGGTTTTGTTGTGTCTTAAGATTGACTTGTCCAAAACAGCAGACCTGCGGGCGCAGGCGCACAACATTGACTCTCCAACACAGACACAGATCATTCACCAAATGGCGATTACACACACTAACGTATTTTGACGTGCGCACTCGCGCGCTCGCACACACCCACACACACTTTGACTTCTATCACTTTAAGCACACTCCCTGGTTACAATAGGTGTGTTTGTATACAAAACTCTAAGGAGAGACGCAAACAGTTCACAGGCAAAACAAATACGTACATGCTCACCCACAAAATTCACACACTCACAATGTATGAGTTCACTTAGGTGTTCTGCCGTGTTAAATAGTGGATGCGTATATCTAAGGAGGGAAACACAAGCATAGACCGCACAAATAAACACGCAAGCACACATTGTGCAAAAAAACCACAAAACACACACACCAGGATGCACAAACTCGCCCTTATAGTGCACTTAAAAGTGTAGGGGCACACGGGTGCGCCTACTTATACAATCAAACAGGGTATGTGCACTCGCATCTACCCATCAACAATACTAAACAAGCATTGGCATAGCCAATAGGTCTCGCTTTTGGGACCTTATAAGTATTTAGTTATGCAGCACAATATCCTTGGAGCAACAACATCAAGTGTTGCATGGCTAAACACTTATAAAGTCCCAAAGGCGAGACCTATTGGCTATGCCAATGCTTGTTTGATTTTGGTTTCAGAAATGTGGAGCCTGCTCTAGTGTCACAGGTGAGAAATAAACCCCAGAATGTCCAGCCAAGTGTGGGCCGCTGCCAGGTGTGAGTAGCGAACCCAGGTGCAGTGCATCTATCTCTTTCAACACGCCAGAAAGCTTTTGCTTGTTTGGAAAAGGTTGCAGAATATTTTAATTTCCTAATAGCATTTTAGATCAATGGTTCTGTTCTCCTGCAGCTCCACGCAAGGCAAGGTAACCAACATCAAATTAACACACAGCAATTCTGGTGCCTGGTAAGCGAGCGGTGAATAGAGGCTTCAAAACAGTAAGTAAATGTTTTTCCAAGCATATGCTCTTTGAAATACACAGGGAATCTCATCCCTGGCTGCAGCCTGTTAGTTTTGCATGCAATGTAATGGTTGCTCTGTTGCTGACACTGTAAAAGTAGACCTAGCCAATGCTTAATTTGTAAAAGAGTAAGGACCCTATTTATCTAGGGTTGTGTCGCTTTTGCACCACGTAACTTGGTGTATGTGGATGCAAACTCAAGGAACCCCAAGGACCCGCGCAGAGGGTACCTTACCAGGCACTCGAGGCCGACGAAGATGGAACTCGTCCTGCGGGCTCCTAAGTTAAGGGATCGCCAACGGTGTAAATCCCTGCATAACTCAGCCCATCGAGCCATCCCTACCAAATAACTGACAAAGGAGACTTGTGTTCTGCTCCTTACCTTGGATCTGGATTCCCTGGACCCTCGAGGCGAAGGATTCGGGCCGTTGCCTCTCTGCGGAGAGGACCGGACGGGAGGGTCGCCTCGTTGGGGATTCCTGAGGCTGCACGCTCTTCTCTCCGCGACTCAGGACTCGATGTCCCCTGCTTAGACGAGGCCAGGGAGTTGCCTGTCGGTCGGAGACGCCTGGCTGAGACGAGGCCAGGGAGTTGCCTGTCGGTCGGAGACGCCTGGCGGAGACGAGGCCAGGGAGTTGCCTGTCGATCAGAAACGCCTGGCACTCTGAGACGCCTCAATCCCCCGTTTCCCCCTGCCAGCGGACCGATGATTGGGCTGGGTCGGGCACCGTTCGCTTGGCCAGGTGCGGACGACAGGCTACCGCGCGGGACAGGGGGTGTTTCCTCTGGATCTGGTTGCGGGCTGTGAACCGCCTCACGGAGGGGGTGGGCGCTGCATCTGGATCGGGCTGCGAGCTGCAGTCGGCTGATCCCTTCAAGAACCCCATCTCTCCCTCGGCCTGGCTTGCGGCACTCTGCATCAGCGGGCCTGCGGGCGGCCTTCTACTGCAGCTGGCCTTGCGGGCGGCCCTTTCTTTCTTTCTTCATCAGCGGGCACTGCGGGCGGCCGGCTAAACTTGCTGGCGGCCCTCTACAGCAACGGGCCTTGCGGGCGGCCTTCTTCATCAGCGGGCCTTGCGGGCGCCCTTCTTCATCAGCGGGCCTGTGTGGTCTCTAGCAGCTGCAACCTCTTCCAGACGCTGCATCGGTTACAAGGTGAGCTCCATGATGCGCGCAGATCTCTGCTCGTAGCCCCTACATCCTGAGAACCTCAGTGCCGGCCCAGTTCTGGCCCGGGCACGCTTTCCACGCATCACCCGATCCTCCCACCCCCCCCTCCATTGCTAGCCCCGAGGGCTCTCCTGATGTCCTGCAGCGCTGAACCTCGCTGACGTCATGCTGATTTGGTCGACTCTTGCCTTTCTTGCCTTGCGATGGGGGAGATATTGATATTGATTTCCAGGAAATGATGTGACAAAGCACAGCACACATCTTGCCAGATGGGCACAGTCCATCCCATGACCTGGGAGAGTGCCCTAGGAAAGTAACCTCGGCCATTTTAATTACAGGCCATCCCTCTCTTAACCACCAACAATCCCATTGGCTGAATCTATTTTAAAACGAATCACAAAAGCAATAAAGGACTAACCATCACAAATCTATAGTATGGTGTAGACACATACAATTGGCACTTACAACTGGCAGCCATCTTGTAACGACTACCGACTCAGGGGCAACCATCTTGTAACGGCTCCCTATTGCCATTCTGGTGTCCCCCTCCTATGCTCATGGTATACAACACAATGGCTCCCATCGTGTAATGGCCCCCACCCCTGCGCCTATCTGCTGCGTTGCAGTGATTGCTATCAGCAGGGATTCAGTGACTTTCGAAAGCAATTTATTCTGCAATCCCACTCGCATCAGCAGCGTATATTAATAAAAGGGTGCCTGAGAAAACAGGAAAGGCAATGCATACCTTTGCAGGTTTGCTTGCAGGCATTTTTCTGATAGTGCATTTTCCATAAATGCCATGTATTCAACACATTGAGTGCCTTTGTTGGAGCTTCAATGCAGGGCTGAGCATGCCTCCTTCGCACTCCTAACTCACTGCCTAACCACGTATACTAAGCTCTTGCCACCTCTGCACCACTGCCTAACCACGTATACCAAGCTCTCTCCTCCTCGTCCACTCTTACACATTGCATCATGGACTCCAGACTTGAAAAGTCTGGCTCAAACAGCTACACAATTAACTATCCGGACAACCTCTCCAAAAATGCGACCAAAACTCTGAAACACAGACTCCTCAAAGCCAATCCAGAAACTCTCATCTCTGACCCCTACCTCTGCCCAAAAAAGGTACTTTTACGAGCGACTTGATTTTCTACACTAAAAGAAGAGCTCAGTGGAGATCTACATTCCACTCCCTTCTCAGAATCACGTCAACTAAAAAATTCCCGCACGGTCTGAGCCTTTTGGTCACGAAGTCTCCCACTTTTAGAGCAAATGCCACTATTTCCATATACAACAATGGGACTATTCTTATTCAGGCCAAAGATCGCAGCCTAGACATCTTTGATGACAGGTTTGCACGCTTTAAAAGGTCTCTGGTCCCTAGCGACTCCCCTACTCAATCCTGGTATGAACCTTCCCGTACCCCCTCTCAGGAGGTCCCTTATTCCTCTTTGACGAACCCCAGCCTAATGACTGCCTTACCTACCCCAATCAACACTCACTGGACGATAGCTCCACCGACACCGGGCTCCCCTAACTCACCCATTGTTCCACGACCTGACCAGACTTTGACCAATAATCACAGTGCACTTGCTCTCCCTCGCTCCGACCACCTCGCCAACACTTCCCCCACCCCCTCTCGCCCTTACCCTCATAACTCCTTCACTAGTCAGCAGGCTTGCCCACTTTCCAACAGGAACTCAATCAACCTCACTACCCCTATCCTCCCTTACATCGCCCACTCGCCTTGCACGCCAGTACCTCGGAGTGGGAACTCTCCATTAGTGGACTTCCCCCACCCCACCCGTCCACCTGCCCTGATCTCCCCTCCGCCCTCCCCATTGACCAACCTACCTTCCCCCCTCTGCTTGTCCCATAATCCACACTCTGATCCTGCTTCTAAACTCAAGACTATAAACCATGAACTGCTAACTCTCAAAACTGCCATCCTTAAACTCATTAAGGCCACCGAAGACCTAGCCCTTGATCTCTCTCACAACATGTCCACATTTGAGATCCCCCATCTCTCTTCCACCACTTGAAATCTCACATATGAACCTCCCGAAACCCTCTGCTCAAAATTCGAACACCAGCCCCTACCCTAACGCCACGTCTAGACCTGCCAGATCCTTAAATCCATATCATGAACCTGATATTCTCTCCCTCCTCCTTGAGTACACCTCTCCATACTCAGAAGCTGATATTCTCTCCCTCCTCCGTGAGTACTCCTCTCCTCCTTCGACCTTCTCAGGCCCTGCTTCTTGCTCTCGAACAGCCTCACTTATTGCACATAACACGACACTCCCTAAACATGACAATGCGGATCCCATCCGAACCATCACGCCCAACCCCCATAGAACGCCCAGACTCAACACAAATTCCATAAATATCAATAACCTCCTGCAGATCCCCACTACACAACCTGCACCCTCTGACAACCTGCACAAATCACACCTGAAAAGCATGTTACTTAACTGTAGATCAGCAGTGAAACATGCCACAGACCTTGCTGATCTCATCCTCGCCCAAGATCTGGACCTCCTTATACTCACGGAAACGTGGCTCAACGACTCCTCTGGCCCTATCCTTGACTTATTAGTCCCTCCTAGTCACAACATTATCAGACTTGACCGAGTTAAGAAACTGGGAGGTGGCATTGCCTGTATCTTCCGCAACTCTCTCACAGCAAAACAGTCCCCCTCAGCTAATCTCTCCTCCTGTGAATACCTTTGCATAGATATCACCAGCTCACACAGACCCCTATGCAGCCTTCACATCTTCTACCACCCCCCAGGAGATAACCTCCATCTAATTGAACAAGTTATGGAAGCCATCTCCTCCAACCTGGGCCGACACTCCCCCCAGATCTTCCTTGGTGACTTCAATCTCCACTGGTATGACCCCCACGATCAGGCTGTCACAACCGTCAAAAACTTCCTTACCGACCTGTCTCTCACCCAATTCTGCGACAGCCCCACTCACAACTTAGGCTCGACACTGGATCTCATCATCTCTAACCCCAACTCCATTCATCTCGAATCCATTCTCCCCTGTGACTGGTCTGACCATCATCTCATCAACTTCCTGATACCTGAAAGTTGGAACCACAAATCTGCTCAACCACTCAAACTAAAACACTGGAAAAGACCGCTCCATAACACAAGCGTTAATGAACTCATAGAACGCTGCAATCTCTCTCTCCCGCCGCCTTCTGACATGATTGACATTCACGACCTCACTGACCACTATAACAACACCATGCTATCCGCCTTAAATGATACGGCCCCCCTTCAACTAAAAAGAATTCCCATAAAAGAATCCAAGCCATGGTTCAATGACAGTCTAAATGCGGACAGATGCAGTCTCAGACTAGCTGAACGCAACTGGAGATCCTCTCCCTCCTCAGATCTTCTAAAAACTCCAAGATCCCAAAGAAGTAGATACAACAAACTCATTAGAACGGTGAAAGCCAACTTCTTCAAACACCAACTTGACATAGCCATAAATCGCCCGAAACGACTTTTTGAACTCATTAAACCACAATCCAACAACACCGCTACCCACTCTCAGCACCCCGCTCGCCCGCAACCAAACTGCGATGCAGTGGCTGAATTCTTCCTCGAAAAGACGAACAAAATCGAATCAGACCTAAGGTCTGCTGCACTCACTCTCTCGCCCTCTCCTGATTCCTTTGTCTCCACACCCCTGCCCTCGCCTCAGGGTCTCTCACTCAAAAACAATGCCACATGGAGTCACTTCACTCCCCTCAATGACTCTACCATCCTCAACATTCTCTCTACCCTCAAACCCTCAAATCACTTCAATGACCCTCTCCCCCCTAACTTCTTTAAAGAAATGATAGGTTCACTAGCACCCCTCTGGTCCAAAATCATCAACGCCTCACTTCTTCAAGGTGAGATCCCTGACTGCCTGAAGGTGGGCCTAGTGCTCCCTATCCTCAAAAAACCCTCGGCTGATCCTGCTGACCTGAACAACTACCGCCCAATCACAAACATACCGACCCTGGCGAAACTTCTGGAGAAATGTGTTCATGAACAACTTCGCAAACACATTGAGCAATTCCAGCTTCTCGACCTATTCCAATCGGGTTTACGCAGTGGCCACAGCACCGAAACGGCCATCACTCACATTGTGGACGACGCTCTCACTTTACTTGACCAAAACGAAACCTGCCTTTTAATTCTGCTCGATCTCTCATCGGCATTTGATACTGTCAAACATGACAATCTACTCTTCCTCTTGGAACGCAGAATGGGGCTATCAGGCACGGTCCTTAAATGGTTTGCCTCTTTCCTCAACAACAGAACACAAAGAATCAAATCCAACCAGTCTCTCTCCAACCCGAGTCCCTGCACACTTGGTGTCCCCCAAGGATCCTCACTCTCCCCCACTCTCTTCAACCTTTTCTTGAACCACTGACTGTAATTCTTAAAGCCTCCAACATCCAATATCACATGTATGCGGACGACACCCAACTCTACATGAAAATCTCTTCCCCCGAGGACATCAAATCTCTCAACGGAACCCTTCTCAAAACCCTTAACTGGCTAACCACCAACCATCTCAAATTAAACGCCCTCAAGACGGAATTCCTCCTCATTGCAACCGCTAGGCAAACCCCCACTGCGTTGCAATTTCTCTGAAACCTCACCGCCCTCAACTGCACACCTCATATCGTTGACTCCACTAAATCACTGGGAGTTGTGCTAGACAAAAACCTAAACATGCAAGAACACATCAGATCATCGACCAAAGGAGCGAACTTTCAACTCTGCATCCTAAGAAAACTCAAACCCTACCTTCCCCAAGATGACTTTAAATTGGCGTTGCAAGCACTTGTCATTTCCAGACTTGAATATGGCAGTGCGACTCTTTGCGGTCTGCCGAAACTCAGTTTAGCATCTATCAGAGCATCTCTAAATGCTGCCACTAGACTCATCACGGGTTCTAAGAAGTCCAATCACATTTCACCGGACCGTAAATCGCTCAATTGGCTTCCTTTTAAAGCTAGGATACAACTGAAGATCGCATGTATGACCCATAGAGCACTTCACTTCAACACCCCACTCTACCTGACAAACAAGCTGGAACTTTCGGGTGGCTCCAGGTCCACAAGGAGCACCGGCACACTGCTGCTCAAGCCCAAGAAATTTAATAAGCTTAAAACTTACAATCGTACATTCTCTGGCATCGCCCTGAGAATCTGGAACTCCCTTCCAGTGGAAACAAGACTGATTCCCTCTACTCTTGCCTTCAAAAGGGAAGTCAAAACTCTACTACTGAACAAACTCTTCTAATGAACTCTGCGCTGAACCTGATGCTTTCTCCTATTGACTCTAAGTGACCGTTTTTGTCTGGTATGCTCTTGATGTATATTGCCCTATTTGTCGCTTTCACCCATCCTGCTTCCTCTGCACTCCCCAATTTCATCCTGCTTCCGTTGTATATTGTCCCACCCTTTCCATGATTTCTATCACCTTGCTGCTTTCCTTTGTCTATCTAAACATATGTAAAGCGCTCTGATACCCACCTGGGTCATGTTCGCG